>JBBMKC010199698.1:0-14213 GCA_037834085.1 Bipalium vagum | reverse complement strand
ATTAATATACATAATTACAGACTTTTCCTTTACACCATTCTATATGAGTCTCACTACTTATTGGGCGCACCACGTATGTAAAATTGTAGGATTTAATCAAGCTGAAACCCAGGAGTGATGCAAAAGATGTCATCATATCCACAAAATATTACTGTCTAGTGCGGTCTTCATGCTGGATGTGTTATGGGGTCGTCTTTCTTCTTCAAGTACACCGTAGAACCGGTTACAGTAAATGGGAGAAAATATCGCTCCAAGTTAAAGGAATATTTTATCTTCAATTACGAGACCTTCAGATCTACAACAAGAAGCTTAACACTTTGGAAGTTCTAAAAACCAATTTCAAACACGTTATTTCTGGAATTTCACCTACACTACAACTTCTAACCTTGTTATTAAACTGTAGGACAGTCATAATTCCAATGATTTAATCGATCAAGAATAATCTATAATTATAAAAATAAAAATAAAACCAATTTTGTTTCTCAAGTATTATTTATATTACCTTTACAAATTTTCAATAATTAATTTCATCTGAGAAAATAAATGTAACCTTTTATTCCCTAACGAACTCTTTATGGTTAATAAGTTTAAAGATGGTAATCTTAATAATAAAATAAGTTTTCATGTAAACAAAAGAAAAAGACTAAAATTGACATCCGTTGCACAATTAACTTAGGAAAAGATTTAATTTGTTTTGCGGGCCATGCTTTGATTTTTAGTAGAGTTTATATTTAATGCTTTTATACACAGAATTTTTCGCTATCATGTAATAATTCCCACTTCTTGTCAAATACTGCAAAGAATTTAAAACTATTTCAATGTAAATAAATTTATTATATTTTTAGGTTTGTTTTAATTGTGTTATATAAAAAACTTAAATGATTTAATTTTTATTATATTATAATTTTAATTTCAATTATGTGGTAATATAAAATAGTTACCTAATTCATTATCAAAGAATTAAATCTACGGTATTTTATGGAAATTTCTCAGATATTTTATTATTTTTTTAATATTTAAGTTATCGCTGATCCAAAATAATCCAAACGTTAAAACAAATATTAAATTGTGACTCAATTATAACTTGGCTTAAACAAGAAAATTAAGGATGAGTTTTATTCTTTTCAAGATTAAACCTCAACATTTCAAATTTATAATATCTTTTGGCTTGATAAAAATTATACATATGCTGCTGGGAAAGTTTGTGGAATCCTTTTCAAGAAAATACCAAGCCAAAATGCACTATTTTATTTCAAAATAATCCCTCTAAAATCAACACAGTTTTGAGCATGACCGTACTTGAAAATTTCTGACCAAATATTATTTAATGTTAATATTTTTATTGATTTGATGATTTTACAGACTACGAAAACATTTGTTATATCTGAACTTTTTTCGAGACCTTCAATTATTCTCTGTGAATTGGAAATATATATGGAAATGTCTTGGAATTAGTTAAACTAGCTATTCTGTTAATATTGTTAATATTATTGAAGAATTTATCTATTGTGTATTATTGAAATTTGATATTTAGATTATTTATATTCGAATATATCTGAGACCCTAAATATGAAATATATTCACAAAACAAAGGTAACATCCTTGATGGAATGTTCTGTAAGCTGCCAAGCACACACTCGAACTGTGTCTCGTGTTCAATGGAGGTAATGGAAATAGCTTTCATTATAATAACACAAAAGGAGAGTTTTCAATTTTCGTTAATGAATGTTGAGCAGTTTTTCAGAGTTCACAAGAATTATTTCATTAAAAACTGATTTTGATTATATTTTCTGAAATTTACATTTTTTTCTCCTCAGAAATGTTAGAATTTTTTTCACAATGATTTTTAATTTTCCAATTTAAAAGAGATCTGTCATAATAAATTTAATTTTTAAAAAATATACCATGAGAAGCTGAAAAGCCAAAATTATGAAATTCTGCCACACACCGTAATCACATGATTTCTCGCTAATTGATTTCCATTTATTCAATCATTTACAAAATTATTTGAATGGAAAAAGATTTCAAAACGAAGAGATACTTTAAAGGAAATATGAACAGTTCATTGCCTCTAGGTCTAGAGAATTGTATTGCACATGAATTGAAAATCTACCAATTCATTGGCAAAAGTATTTAAATGCTAATGGTTTATATTTCAATCAATAAAATTTTTGTTTCGACTGAGTTAGGCTTTTTTTAAAATGAATGTACAAAAAACGTGCAAAGCTTTAAGAACAACCTAATACTAACATATAAGCTACTTAAACAAAGTAAATAAATTGATATTAATGATTAAATATACATTTCTTAGAGTTTCGCAACACGTGAAATTAGCCTCATTCACAATTAGAACCCTAATCTTATATTATAAATTTCTATCACTTTGTGACTAAACATTATGTATGATAATGTATTGATTTTCAGTGCTTCTACTTAGAATGAGATGTACTTAATTATATTTTGAAAATGAGCTCATTTTTAATAAACTTTTGAATTTTTTAAAATTTTAAAACCAATATTAATTTCAACTGTATCTCTAATAATGATAAATTATATTAATCAAATTTTTGAATGACACTGATTGTAAATATTTCACATAATCAATCATTATCTTAAATAATATATTAATAATTATAAGTATAATATTTTCTGTTGATTTTATAAGAATGACTAAAGTTACTTATAACATTTAAAATGTTAATTAATTAATTAATTAATTAATTAATTTCCTTCAAAGGGGAGATCAAGATCCACAAAATTTAATTTTAAAATCATACATTAAATATTATAGATTATAATGATTTAAGTTATAATTAGATCAATATTTTAATAATCAAATTAAATTAATCAATTTAAAAATGCAAGGTCATTAATGGTTAAGTTACAAGAGTAAGAAATGAGAGCAGGAATTATTGAAGACTTTTGAAGGTTGTTCAGACATTGATCCTATTAAAATAAAATAGTGAGAGATTGAAATGTTTACATGACACTTTGTTAAAGCAACCGGAACAATAGAAGAACTTTCTTGCTAATAGTAATCAGAAAAAGGCACGAGTTAACATTTTTATTCTATTAGGATCACAATACGAATCAGTATTTAGAAATCCTTAAGAAAACGAAGAACTAAAATCGAAAAAGTAACAAGTGGTTTTTATTAAATTTAGTTATTTGATAAAAATTATTATTTTACTGAATCAGTAGAGTCGTAATTATTACTTGTAAGCAAAATATGTTGATTTACAATTGATATAGATACTGTGTCATGATGATTTATTTGAGAAAAAATGACGTAAAAATGTCAGAGTTAGTAGTTTATATCCTGACATCTAATACGATACCAGTTCTTCGTTTAACCCATCACTATTGTGAGATAAATTGAAGATTAGTTGGGGGATGTAGCTCAGCGATCAGAGCAGTCCATGTGCAAGTGATATTATAAAAAAATAAATGACATTTTGAACATTAAAGATCTAAATAATATTTTCTATAAAAATGTCATCTTCGAATGCAATATAAAATTAAATAAAAATCCTTCAGCATCAACAGAAATCAAAAGTAATTCCGAAAATATCATAACGTCACAGATGATTAATCAGATCAATCGGTTATTCAATGTTGTACACGATAATTGTAACAGCATAGAGGAGCAGATTAAAATGGTTGGTAATCTGCGACTGATGATGTTTAATTATAGGTCAGAAATTGATATTAAAAAAGCATTTCGCTTCCTGCTTGGTAGATTGGATCAGAAGAGTAAGTCGCTATTATTAAATAAAAATAAATTTCTGAATGAAGAATTTAGAGACTTAAGCAAAAGTAAAATTTTTAATCACGTGAAAGAAAAAAGTAATTGCTCAGGCTTTTCTTCTGAAAATATAGTAGACACTTTCGATAAGGATAATGATTGTTTGGTCTTATCTGTTAAAGAAACTATTGCTAAGGTTCCCGTCAATAAAAATCCTGAAAATGCACCTGCCTTGACTTTTTCTGACATTGTTAAGAGTTCTCCGTTTGCAAAACGAACCAGACGACAAATAATTGTACCTGATTCGAATTGACAACTTTTGCCTACACTTGTCTCACTGTCCCAAATTCCATTGATTTGACAGGTGCAGATAGCAGTGATAGTGAGGAGATTGTTGAAAATAACTACCGGCCTTTCCAGTATAACTCTCTGTTTACTGATCTTGATATTCACAGTTATTTGAGTAAATTTGTTTCAAATAAAACAATTTTTTTGTTTAAACCCTTTTATTGTTTTCGGTCTTGCAAATAGCAGTCAATCTTATTCAAGACCTTGCTCATACTCTTTTTCTGCTGATAAACTATGAATATTCTAAATAAACATTGGATTGCTTTCATTTACTGCAAGACTCGTCTAATTTCATTTTATTTTGATCCACTTTCACCTGCTTTTATGCCTGATTATGTACAAAAACAGATTCAGGTTTCAAGCACTGCTTTAAACATTTCTTTTGAGATTGATGTCAAAATTACTGATCGTCAACTGAAAGTAAATAAACAAGACAATGGCTACGATTGTTGACCATTTATTGTTGCATTTTTTCAATTGATCAGCAAAAAGTTTGAAGCTGATTCTGTGGTTATCTCCCGTAAGTTTATTAGTAAAATCAGGAAAAAAGCTTTCAAAATTCAGATTTCTCTCGATGCGGTGTCCCACCTTTCTGGTCGTGATAATATAGATAACGTAAATTATAATGATGATAAAAGGTTCAATAAAATTTTAACTTGTACAAATCCGCTTTCGTTTTCAAATGCTTTGGTATTTCATTCATCGAGCTAGGTCATATTCAATTCAGATCAATGCTCGTCATGGCTCAAAATTCTGTGGATGCAGAAGATGCAGTGAGCAAGAAGAGACATTGTCTCATGTTCTTCTTGATTACATTCCGTCAGAAATATTTCAAAATTACCGGCATTATTCTATCCAAGACTATCTGACCAAGCAAATTAAAGACAATTCAAAGGTCAAAGTCTTTGTAAACCCTGAAAGTCAATACTTATATTCCACAAAACGTAATTTTCAGTAAGTTTCTCCGAGATTCACGAAATTAAAGATGAAAATCTCAATGACTACCAAAATCAATACCAGTCTGATTTCGCTGCTGTAAATCTCGACCACAGTGATGATGACCTGCTCTAAAATGAAGATGAAGCAAAGCCATAATAGGCTCACATTGATGTGCAAACGATTAAGTTCGTGAAAGAAGAAACTAGTTTTTTTAAATAAAATTCTGTACGTTCGAATTCCGGTACCTCCGAATAATTTTCAACTATCAACTATATTCCTAATATATTTATTTTTTCTTGAGTTCTGTTGTAGCTTTAAGAAACAATATCGAATTTCTTTAAATCTAAATTTTCTAGATTGACAACTTTATTATTTTTAGTGTGTGTCCAAGCTTGTAATTTTATTCCAAGGTTTTTTATTTCCTGTTTTTAAAGGACAATTTTTCTAATTCATAATTTTCTAGTAACATCTATTTTTAAAATTCTCATCTTAACCTTTTTTATATTAATAAGATTGATGAAATATTTATTATTAAAAATCACGACTTTGTAAAAATGTACTTTAATTAAACACAAAAATCATTTACAAAAAATTAATAAATAATCATTTATTATTCTTCAGACAGATTTTATGTCAAACTGTGTTTTATTAATCTGTGAAAATTGAAATTAAAAATTAAAACAATTAAATAATTGAATATACATGGTTTTTAATTGAAGTTGGAAATATTTTAATTCTAATTTGTATTTTATCTTTTACTCTCTTATTAATAATTGGCTATGAAATTTATCGTATTTTATCCATTTGTGATTTCTCCATTTCCTCATTTATAGATTTAATCATGAATGGTTCAGACTGTTATGACGATTATGAGTATATCGATGAAGAGGTTATGAAAAATGCAAAGAATGAACAATATGCAATTATTAATAATAACTCAAGACACAGAATTGTCTCAAATTGCTAGGATGGTATGAGACAAAGTTCTATTTTCAAATATCAAAACCTATATAAAAGTACAGTAAGCCGCATAATCACAACATTTTTGAATTTACAGAAAAAAACGAGGTTGGGAAAACATATCAGAAGGTAAATGATGAAATAAAAACTTGCATTCAAGAGATTGTAGATAATAATTGCACAGAAACATTACCTTCCACCCTACTTTCCAATGCTGAACCCAATTAAATCATGTTTTCGAAATGGAAGAATTTTGTAAAAAGAAGCCATTGTACTTCAGAAGATGAATTATTAGATGCCATTAAAGAAAGACTAGATACAATTACTAGGGACGACTGTGAACGATGGTTTCGAAATATGAAATCATTTCTTCGAATGTGCAAGAATGATGACATGATTTTATATAATACGAATTTGAAATAAAAATGTTCCAACTTGAATTAAAAACCCTATATCTATAAATTTGAAATGAGAACATATTTAGAATTTTCAATTATAATGGATCTGAATCTGAACTTAATATTTACAAAGAAAGATATTTAGAAACGCTGGATTTTATTTTAATGCGTAGGTGAGGGTTTTGATTAATTATTTTAGTAATTTTGTCATCTTTATCTGTGATTGGTCGGCCTGAATGAAGTGCATCTTTTAACCCAATATGGCCTTGACGAAGTACTGTGAAAACTCCATTATCGCTCTTTTTCATATGGCATCCGATCCATAAACAATGCAAATCTTTTTGAGTAGCATTTTTCTAAGTCTATGGTGAAAACCTAGCCTAATATTAATGTTATAATTCAAATTATAATATAAAATTCGAGATGATGTATTTCTAATTAAGCTAAATAAGTTTAAATATTATAATTATATTATTAACAAACGGAAAGATATTATTAATTAATAAATAATTTTAAAAATATTATAATAAAAACATTAACAATGAGTTTTTAGATAAATATTCATAAAATGCTTAAAAGACTGAAAATTTTAAACAGTCCAGTTAAAGAGACTTAGCTGATCTTAAATATTGATAAGTCAAAGAAAGTACTATTTTTTGAAAAAAAATTTTTTTATGGTTTTCTTTTTAATCCTAAGTCTTTCAAATCTGAAAAATTCTTCATCTTTGATAGTAAAAATATCTTTAAGATATAAAGAAAAAATTAATTCCTTTACCCAAATATATTTCTTATCGAATAAGACAAAATAAAAACGAAGATAAAATCTTCCTGTTCTCAAAAAAAATAATGTAATTATTTTTACGCTAAAATTGATCTTAGAATAAAATCAAAAAAATTAAAATTTATTGAAAATTATAAATAGTAAATTTTCGTTTTAATCTTGAAGAAATAAGATCAAAGCATTTTTAAAAATCAATTATTCTATTTTTTAAATTCTTATATAATTAATGTGTCTTTGAACATATCTAATCTGCAAAAAAATAGATATTGAATTCTCCTTTGAATAAATTAAATTTTTATTTTAAATTTTATAAAATACCATTTTAAATACCGTATTTTCAAAAATTAATTTTAAGTACATTGGAACATAAAATAATTTTTAATAAATTAATTTATAGCAATAAATAATTTAAGTTTTTACAGAATCTCTGAATTTATTCGTTATTTAAAATGTAAGGTAAAAATAAAATTAAGAATTATTTTTTGAAATAATAATACCAAAAAAATATTTTATTCTTTGTAAAATTTTGAATTTTTTCTTTTTTCCAAATATGTGAAACTCATACATTATGAAAATATTATTTCCCATATCTCCAAGGCTATCTCAAAAATGTTAGATTAATTTTATGAACAATCGAGTTTGTGGCTTCCATAAGTACAGGAAAATGTAACAAAAAATAAAGACCAATAAAATGAAATTTAAATGTGTTAAGTTCCTAAAAGGGTGGATGATTTTACAAAAACTGAACTAGGCTTTTAGGTTACTTAACACAGTCTATATTACCAGAAGGATTTACGGATGAACGTTGGAACACTACTACTAATCACTGTCACAATTAAAAACAAATCGATCTCAATAAAACTATAAATGAACTAAAAAAACACAAATTTTAATATCAAAATCTTTATTGAAAATGTAATACAAAGATGGTTTACAAAGATTAATTAGGTTTGTTGCTGATCTACAGAATCTTTAAACACAGGCTTAGCATAGTGTGTTAAAGCCCTCAGGAAGTTTTTCAGCTAGCTGCTGTGTAAACTTTAAAAACAAAAGGAAGTAATGGAAAAAACAGAAAAAATTACTTGATTTACGGTGAAGCACCGAGTATTTACTTGGAAGAAAATGGTTAATTAAAAGCTACGTCAATCAGCAAAGATTGGCAACTGTGATTGATTATGATTTTAAATTAGAATGTTTGAGTCACCCTTCTGTACACACAGAGTGAAGACTTAGAAATTAATATTTGATAATAGCGATATAAACAATAATGATAATATTGATGTAATTTTACCAAATATATGTATTTACTTAGATCTGTGGATGCCGAGTGTGAACTGTCTGGTCGTGAAATGTTGTTGTTTCTTCTTAATTCTAACGTTCCTTTTATACTGTTAGCAGATTGTTATCTTTGCTGTGGTATTCGTCAACTGTCTTGATTTTGGAATTCTTAATTGAGATCTGGTTGATTCTGTCGTCACTAGTTTGGAATGATTAATTATGTTTTTAGATTAATACTTTGCGTTGGTATTTGCTTGGTGACCTTTTTTCAATCGGAATTTGTTTTTCTGACCTTTGATTATTCCTCGAATCTCTTGTCAATGTATTTTTCTCTTCTTCTTATGCTCTCTGGTAAGCTTCTTTTATATTACTTATTTTTCATATTTTATTTTTTTTAGTAAGTTTTATGTTTCTATTAATTTAATTTTATACATTTTATTTTTCCTAAAATAAACTTTACTATTCTTTTTGTATAATTTTCTATTTTTAATAAGTTTGTACTTTCTAATTTTAATTTACCATCAAATTTTACATTTTCACAGAAATTCTTATAATAATAATAATAATTAATTAATTAAAAGAAAGTCTTATGATAATCAGCCACAAAACTTTACAAAGTAAAAACAGAATCAAAAATGTTTATTAAAATCATAACATTTGTTAATCAAATAAAAATCAGCAAAATGTGATATTTTGAATGTTTTTTTTTAAAAATGTCTATTTTGGGATGATCCACAAATGTGAAATCTGTGAAAGAAATTTTCAAATCAAAACAGGATTAATAAAGTCATTTAAAATCAAAAAACCATGATGAACAAAAAAAAATAATGACGAATTCTGAAGAATTTATCAGACAGGTGAAAAAGAAATAGGTTATATCTCTGATGAAACCCTTGACTTGACTTCTGAGAAAAAAACATTAAATAACTTATCACTTTAAAAAGAGGTTAGATCATGATTTTTTGCCCGAAATGACTATTAAATCTCTTTTTTGACCGGTCTCAAATTTTTCAAATTGATAATAAAGAAATGAATATTAAATTAATAAACAGCATAGTGATGGGTGTTCCATTCGATGCAATTGTTTTTAAGGGAAAACAATCTGTTATTACTTTCAAGTAATTTATAATAATATTAATGATTTTAGATAAATGTGATGGTTGTGGTGCGATTGTGTGGCGCAACTACACAAAAATATACAAATTACTATGGGTATTTTCCTATTAGAAGAAAATCCTTTTTTGAAAAAGTTAAAATATCTCTAAAAAAATTTGCCCATTAATAAAAATGAAAATAGCAACGTTTATTTTATATCATTACATTAAAAAAATCAACACTTTACTTAATAACACTTTTGCACCGTCTTCTTTTTCATTTTTTTAATCTTCACTTAGTTAATTTAATTTTTTTCATCATCCTTTCATTCTTGTCTTCGTTTGTTTTTCACTAATCTTCGGCAGCGCAGAATACATTAAAACAAGACAAAAAAGACTTATCTGAGTCTAGAATGGAGAATTCACAACTCCCTTAATGCACCAATCCCTAATAATTCCGAAACATACCCTATATTCTAAGTCATAAAATTAAAATCATATCAAAGTAAAAACAAAGATCTTACATATGAGTTTTCAAAAGTATTAAATCAAAAAACTGCGAATCAAATAAATATTTTATAAATTTGTAAATTGAAAATTATTTTTTTATGATTTTAGATAAATTTTTTTGTTTTTAAGAAAATTATTTGCTTTTTTATATTTTTTGTCATTTGTTTCAAGTCTCTTTTTTGACCGGTCATTCGTTTTAAGTATCTTTTTGACTGAGTCGGTAAAAAAAACATGGCCCAAGAGGTTTTATTGATAAAAGGTTTTAGTCAAATAATCGGGAATTCTCTTCAAGTTATTACTAAAATTTTAAAAATACATCATTAAATATTTAATAATTGAAATTCGAAAAATTACAAAAAATTAATTTTTTTCGAAAATTACAAGGCATTAATTTTTAAATTATAATTAACATATGAAATTATTTTAAAATTAAAAATTTAAAATGAGGTTTCATATATTGTTTTAACATGTGAAATCTTAATTTAAATATTTTAATATTCAGATTTTAATATTTATTCAGATTTATCTTATCATGCTTTCCATAAACATGATTTTAATTGATTATAAAAAATTTCCTTCCCGTTATGTTAGCACTGATATCAATCTTCAATTTCTTCAGCTTCTCTTTCCTCACCTAGTAATTAAATTTTCATATTGATTTGCCATAATAATACAAAAATGTGAATTATATCGAGTGGCATGAAAATTAATTTAAAATTAATTAACTATTTTGTTTTTAATTGTGAAAAAAAATAATTTTCTATAAATTTAATTAATTTCCAGCAAGAAGTTTATTTATATTCGAATAATATTGTTAAAGACACTTTTTCCATGTCTAAAAGAAAAGAAGCGAAATAAATTTGAAGAATACATTTTTCAAGTGTAATATTAAAACACAAAATGAAATGATATTAATATCTTTTTTTCACTTCATTATCATAATTAATAGATACTTATTTTTACTTATGTTTACTTATTTTATATTATCTATTATAAACCATTTTAAGCGCAAAAATAAAAAAATTAAGTCAAGAAAATTAAAGAAAAGCGATTTTAAAATATAATAAAAATTTAAAACCCAATTTTAATATGAGTAAATTATTATTGTTAATGATAACTGATTCGACCGGAGCCTTGAAAATACTAATTTATTGTGAATGAACTTTTGTTATTGTTATTGAAAAAAGAATATGAAAATATGTGATTAGCTAATTATATTTTTTACTAAAATAATATTATTAAATTTGGTAAACCGTACAATAAAAAGGCTAGATTATCTTATCCTTTGACGTCTACGTTATAAATCAGTTTTGTAAATTAATTCCATGCTCAATTCAGATCAGATTGTTTAGTTATAGTATTTAACACAGCGACTTCCAGGTTAATTTAATTTTCTGTTGAAACTAACTATCATAGATACTGTAATATAAATAGGAGACCAAAATAAGTTTTATGAAACATAGAATAATATATATAACGCTCTACTCAATCTGGTCATTAACTATAGCAAAACGTCATTGTTCGTTGCTCTTCTCCGACAACCAACGCGTTAGATAGTCAGTTAAATATGCTTAATATTTTCTACCAAAATCAACCATAGGTAAAATATTTTTATAGAATGACTTTTCTAATGAATTCTTAATGACACTTTGTGAGTGAAAAATTGTTTTCCGTTTTTCCTTAATTGACGATGTCTTGCAGACTATTGTGGTACAATAATAATAGAATAATGTCAAATGTTTCATAGCCAGTTAAAATCACATCAAGATTCACGAATACATTTATAAATTCTTTAACTGAACTCATAATCTTACTGAAAGTAAAGTTACCTAATTTTTAGATGTTTATTCTGCTCAATTAGCTAGACACTAACATGAATTTTTCGCCACAAGCTGACGCACGGTGATAAGAAATTGAGCTCATTGCTTACTAGATCAAACGTCAATGTTTCTTGCCAACCTCATTATTAATGTGAAAAAACAATTGTTATGCATGTGGTGGGATGAACAATTTCCAAATTATTATCAGTTACTTCTTAGTAATGAAATTATTACAAGTTATTGTAGTTCTGTTTAAAACAATAATTTATAGGCTCACGTTTAGTAATGTTTAACTAGAAAGATTACAACTCAATAGCGCGATAATACAAGGCATCATGACACAATAAATGAACTGGAAAAATTGTGAAATTTGGATGACAGATTTCCCGACGTTCACTGTACAAACCAAGCAGTATATCCAACAGATTTTTGAATAAAAAATTACTTATGAATAAGGAGAATGTGAAGATGAATTACAACAATTTTTCGGTTGTAAAACAAAGATCTTTATTTAACGTTGAATTGAGCTGCTATCCAAAAGATGGTTAATTGTCATGAATAACATTGGAAATTATTTTAATGGATAAGATAAATTTATCGTCTCTTAAATTTTATAAAAGATTTCCAAGTAAATTTCAACATTACTTTCTTGTCAACTTAATGGATTCTAAGTGATACCTTTTAATCAATTATCACATAAGTTTTTATTCATATATAAATTATAATTATCATATAATATTATTTAAAATAAATATTCGTGACTTGCTTCAATATCTATGACTCAAAATATTTTCTAAAAAATTATATACAATAAAAATAAATAAATAATCCGTTAATTACAAATAATTGATTATAATATTGATTATTTGTTAATTAATTATTAATAAATCTTAATGGACTACGATGGTGATCAACTATAATGATCAATATTATTTAATTAAAATCGCCTTATTAATTTATATTGATATTAAATAACAGTTAATTTTTTATTTTAACGTTAAATTATTACCCTATACATTTTTTGTAGAATCAATAAAAACAACATATGTATCAATTAGATGAATGGATATTAAAAATATTAATATCATTTAAACAAAAATTTCAATTATATAATAAAATATTTTAAACCTTTATCGATTGCAAATAAAAAATGGTACCATGCGTTTCTGTTTGAGTTGTAAGTTGAATTTTAATGAATGATGTTTAATCATGGTCAACATTATTTTTATTTGTATTTTAGGTTATTATTTTTAATAATAATTGTTTTTTAATTTCAAAACATCTAAGAGAGTGGAATAAATTTTAGTGACTTCTCAGTCTATGTTTTGGAAATCAAAATGATTTAATTTACAAAAATAACATTTTCAAAGACATACAATGTTTTCAGACACTAGATAGATTATTTAATCAATGATCTTGAAAATCGATGATCTCCATAAATTACTAAATCGATTTTTTTCCTCTCAAGTCATGTTGACAATATCTTCCTCAAATAATATTTTATGCCATTATAAAAAATTATTTGAAGATTTCAAAAAATTTACCTATGATAAAATTAGTATTGTATTTTTACTTGATTATAAAATCTAATTTTATAAGAATAAAATGATCCGTAGAAAGACAACCCTAAGGAGCCTCAGATAGATGATAATGATGTTGGTGAGTCTGTGATTTCATGCCACTTTGTGAGGTCCAGAGCGCTTCTTCAGAGTGGATGGTCGCTTACTGACAGAGCATGACTGATATCCGCATTCCATTCAGGATAAATGAGAGGGCTATTTTTCGCGGGACTGGTATGAAGACCAGCCTATTTCCATTTTAGATATTTAAATATTCATATTCATAAATCAGGTTCTTGTAATGTTCATATGGTTTGTACCAGTATTAGTCCATTGAACATAGATACAATCATTTTATAGCTGTACTAAGAGTATAACTACGTATCTATTTGCTAACCAACCTTTAACACGGCGGACAAAATATTAAAAACTGTAAATTTCGTTACCCATTGCATATTTCAAATTTTTTTAATGTATTTAATATTATTTTTTTAGGAAATTTATTATTAAGATTCGTTTTATTAAATTTAATAATGTGTAAATTTATATTTATTATTATTATTATTATTATTTTATTATTATTATCAAAACATTTTACTTGGTTTTATTTCAAAATTGCATCAATATTTAATATTATGTTTTAAAAAATAAAATAATAAAATATGTAAAAAAAATTAATTTATAAAAATGAAAATAATTTTTAATATATATATATACACTACCGCTCAAAAGTATTAGGCAGGTACTTGAATTTTTTTTAAATATAATATAAATAGAACAC
>JBBMKC010199687.1:0-14214 GCA_037834085.1 Bipalium vagum | reverse complement strand
AAAATTACTTTTCTAATTTAAAATGTAAGATTTGTAACAATTATTATCTTCCCGATTTAAGTGGCGCACCCTGTACACTTCTGTTTCAGCCTAATAAACCAAATTGATAAATATTAGAAATTTCTAATTATTGTGTTAAAATTGTAAAAACATGTATTAGGTGTATCAGTTAATATTGACGTATTTCCTTTTGTTTGCTTTTGTTGGTTTAGAATTGGTTATCTTTGCCTTTGATTTGCGTTGTGTTGTCTTTATACGTGATTCCAACCCTTGGGCTGAGATGCTCCACAATATCAAAGTTAAAAATTAATTAAAACAATCTGATGTTTGATAAATAAATAAAAAGAAACAATCAATATTATTAAGTACTACATCTCATAATATTATTTTTATATTTCAAGATATCTTTTGATTTTTGAGTTAGCAAGGTCTTATGTAAACCTATATTAAAAAAGAGAATTCTTTTTATAAATTTATTGCTTTGATTAATTTTTGTTAAATACTAAAACAATTTTCATTATATTATTCTAAAAGTAACTCACAATTATCCAAGTTCTGTGACAGCTGTCTAGTTCATTTAAACAAATAAACTTTATAAAAATAGAAGAAATAAATTTTATCTTACATAATATATGGATGTCTATTAATAGACATTTTCAAAATAAAAGACAATTATGTAAGTATTATAATAATTATTAAGAAATTATTTTATTAATAATTATATTATTAATTATTATTATCATTTATTATTAAAAAAAAACTTTGATATAATTAAAAAATATTAAAAATATATGATAATAATGAAAATATAATAAGCGATATACTTATAATAATATTACCTTTAAAACATGTGTAATGAAAAGCGCCACTGTAGAATTCCAAACCAATTATCGCAAATATTGTTATGGCAAACAATACAAGTAAGCCGATTTGTAATAAGGGGGCCATTGCTCGAATGATTGATTTTAAAACAACTTGTAAACCTAATTTCATTAGAAATAACAATTTTTTAAATACAGGAACATAATTAATTTGATCTTTCATACAGAATCACAACATTAATAATGGTGAACAAATACCATGCAACAACATGAACTATGATATATTTGACAAACAGCCCTGGTTTTTATTTATACATTGAGACAAATATCAATGCAAGATAATTGTATTCCTTTATTATAAAATATAAAATTCACAGCCCTTTTTGTTATGATAGCAACAAAATGCTATAAAATATAAGAGATAAAAATCGATGGACATTCACGGTATCAAATAATAAAAATAGATTGAAAATGAGAAAAATCGGCTCATTGAAATTTTCGTGATATTCAAAATGTAATAGTAATGGTATTAATAATAGTATTTATAAAGCAAGCGAGAAAGAACCAAGTAACCACCAGAAATATCTTGACATACTCGGAAAACCTGCCACCAATTTTAAAGGGCGCAAAACTCTCACAGCTCTGAGCGTTCTTAAATCCACGGAATTAGAGTCAGCGTGAGAATCAATGTTGAGAAACATCATTAAAAATCTACAAGGGAAGAATGTGGAATAGAATGGTCTCAAATATCAGTTAAGAATAGATAAAAATATCAATTGTTTTCGAAAAATGAACTTTGATGAATTGATTTTCAAATGATACGTGGAATTTGCTGATTAATAATATAAATAAAAGAAACATTTTCTATGGCAGATAATCACACAATACTTGCAAACAATTCTAAATAAAATTTCGTTACTGCGCATAGACTCATTGAACAACATATTAACCAGTTGGACTACACTGCTGCTACTGGTAGCTAGACTATTTTACAACAATAGTCTCAAACAAATCAACAAAGTGTGAAAATAATGTTATTGATACTTAGAACTCTATTTACTCACTTTCGAAACCTGTTACTAGCTTCAGTGGTCTTAAAACTCTAAGAGCTCTTAGAGCTCTTTGGTCGAAGCTTGGTGTCACATGGGACAAGAGTCTATTGTTTATTGTTTAAATATAAATATTTAATACGGGTAAAACATAAGTATTTATAAATGATCATATATATGCATATAATAAGTCAAATATGTTTTAATGGTATTAATTTAAAAATATTTATTTAATATTATTTATCTATTAGTCACGTGAATTAATTCGGTTAGTTTTTATGCCAAAAACACTGTTTAGAAAAAAATAGGTCCATGAACACTAATCATGGCATTTTTCGTCGTTTGCTATTATGTTTTCCCCAACTGATTTCAACTTAAACATTCATTGAGTCACTTTTTTATAATTGTTGAGGTGCTGTTCTTAAACCCAGTGTGCTTTCGAGTGAAAAAACAATAGTTACTCGGAGCAATGTTTTTAACAGAAATTGTTGTTTCAACAGAAATCAACATTTAACAATTGCGATAGCTCATGCTGTAATCGATACAAATCTTCATCGATTGGTTCCTGTAATTCATCGTCATCTAGCTTTTTCAGCTAACCTAGACAAGGTTTGTCATCAACACTGAATTTAGTCACCTTGAAAGGTCTAAACCATTTTCTGTATGATTTATCGATGGAAAATTTTCACCATAAGCTTCCATGAACATTTGATGAGTTTCAATTACTCACTTTTTCAAGTGGAAGCAGAAAATGAGCACTTCCCATAAATCTTGTGTCTGTGATTCAAAATTTTGACATTTTTAATTAAGATAAGCATGTTATTTAACAATTCCAGATGTTATTAGCAAAATATTTCCAAACTAAAAAATAAATCTGAAGTTATTATATGTTAAAAATTAATCAATAATTAATTGACATAAAAACCGTTCGAATTAATTCACATACCTCGTATATAAATTTGTCGAATTTTTATCAAATTAAATTTTATTTAATAAATATTAATAAAAAATTATTTTAAATATCACATTTGTTGAATTTATTATTAGAAAAATCTCGATAAAAAATAAATATATGTATACCCTGTAACTACAACTACAAAATCCATTATGTTCCAAACATTTCTCAAATAAGCTTCTTTGTGACAGCAGAATCCTAATGCTACGATTTTAAGCAGCGCTTCTACACAGAAAATGCCAAGAAAATATTTTTCCGATTGTTCCTGATATCAAAAATAAGATAAATAATTATGAAAAATAATCAATCATTAATAAAGAGTATGACAGTTTTCTTCAGATCAACTTTACAATTATTTCAAACCAAAAATTAAAATTAATTAAATAATTAATAATTAAAATAAATAATAGATAGTTTAATAAAAAAAATTAACTGAAACAAAAATTTTTAAGACCGGTGGATATCTTATCATTCGGTGTCCACAGATTTTTTTCATACCGTGAAACCTCGTTAATTCGAATTCGATTAATTCGAAAAAGGTTGAAAGTCTCAACAAATATCCTATTTATTTATCATTTATCGGTTAATTCAACATTTAACATTTTTTATTTAAATGCAAGAAAAACTTTAGGGCAAATATTTAAATTTTAAATGTATATAAGTTATTTTAATTTATGTATAATTTTTTTAATATTGATTTTAGGCACTTTTATTATTATGTTATAGTAACACTATATCTATCCCGCAGTCAATAATTTTCCACAAAAATGTGTGACATACTATAGTATAGTCATTAACTCTAACATAATAATTTAATCATAACTCATTTTTTCTGCTTACTATATATAAATATATACCCTAACCATAACCCTTATACCTTATATAAAAAAAATAATTTTCATTTATTTCATAAAATTTAAAATTCCATAACCATAACAACCAAATTTTAAACAAAATCCATAATTGTGGTATTTTACTTGTGTCAGACAATTTGATATCTTAGAAGTAAAAACATATTACTACACTTGTTCTTTGAACAAATATAATGAATGCCCTATAGAATACAACCGACCAACTTAAGATAACCCAAAATAACGGCCAAGATACTCAATCAGTTAATGTAAACAACTTTAATAATTCAGACAAAGTAATCAATAATAACTAAAAAATTTTAAATGTTAATTTAATGAAATGTTAAAACTTAATTGAAAATTTTGAAAAAAGGATGTTTATTTAATATCTGAGATAATAATTAAATTCCAATTTTTCACATTTTCCTTTTGAACACTCCATATTTTGGAATATATATCCTTTACGCGATTTCAAAGATTTTCCAAAACAAGTTTCTCGTGAATTTTCTAATATAAATAAAATTTTTAATAAATAAAACAGAATGTCTTGTTACCCTAATATTTCCTCAAATAAGTAATATATAATTATAAGCTTCATTGAAATGATTTTGTAACCAATTTCCAAAATTTTCCAATGAAAATCAATTAATAATTCGAGTAATTATAAATTTATTATTTCACATAATAATAAATTTATTGTCAAAATGTTATATTTATGTTGTTCATAAAATTAATTTGTTAAAAACGATATTTTGTATCGAAAAAATATTGACATTTTACGTTAATATTGTAAAAAAATCATACACTTCTAAACAAACTGATAATGTCTGTTTCATATTGATGTTTATTATATTTAATGGGAAAAATAATAATCTTTATTTTTATTTCAGAATTTATTTCTTAAGCCACTCCTTTTTGTAATTTATTAATCGATTTTTGCTTATTCATTATATTTTTTTTAATTTAAAATTTATTTTTAAATATATTTTAATTTTACTATTTCAAATAAAAACAGAGATTAAAATTAAAAAACAATTCATATTTCAGTCCAGAATTGAATGAATCCATCGACTTTTCACAATTTCAACTTTTATAAATGATCTTCCATTAAAAGATTACGACAAGGATCAAAAACAGAGAATCTCGTTGGTGCAATATTTGACAGATATGCTAGTCGAGGGTCTGAATATTGTCATATTTATATATAGATAGGTAGAATACAAAAATTAATATTTGCGTTACATTACACAGTTACGATATCTATTCGATATTCGATTTTTCAACATATTCCATTTAGCCAATTGTTTTTATTTTTAATTTATAATCGATTTTACTGAAAAATAATTTGTTTATTTATTAATGCTTATATAAAAATTAATGGTCATATTTTAGTAATTTTTATTGAATATATTTAATATATATTAAATATATTTTTTCGTCGGTATTTTGTCCTTATTTTTGGACAGTCTTTTGAGAAACAGAATATTTACTGAATACCTTTTCCCAAATATCTGAATGAAGTATAGCTAAGGAATGGCCCTGTGCGATGCATCTTGGAAATATTTCAGATTGTAAGGTTATATTTTTTCATTAAATTATAACTAAGGCTAGGATCTTTGACGAAAAACAATCAAAATCAGCTATTTGTTTGTCAAAACCAATATTTTTTAAATACCCGTCAATTTAAACGTTAATATTGATAAATAATATTGATATTGTTTTTATAATTATTTTTAAAAATTTAAATACTTAAGTAGAATTTAATGATAAAAGGTTTACACAAATACAACGCATTCGTTACATTTATTAAGGTAGATCCATGCGTCAAGATTAGTAATAATAAATTATTTTGCAATATCTGTATTGTTGAGAAGATATACAAGTCAGGCGAAGGTATAAGAATATTATAGCGCCATCTGCAAGTAAAAAGTCATATTGGATAATCTGGATCAAAATTAATACAAATAAGATTCGCGGTTTCTAGTTCTGTCGGAGAGAATATTTATTTTCAGACGGATTTATTAAATTGCTAATAGATTTGAATATTCAGCTAAATAACATTGATGACGATGAAATTAAGAAATATACTGAACATAGCTTATTTAGTGCAAATCATTATCGTAAAAAGTACGTAGACAAACTGTACCAAGTGCATTTAAGTGAAATCAAAAACGAAATTGAAAGTAAAGATATATTTTTATTGTTTGATGAAACTGATGCTTCAGAAAATTTATTCTTAACATAATAAATCATGATTTATAACATTAAATAAGAAAAAGAAAATTATTGATCAAATAGTTCCGTAAATATAAAAGAAAATTTCCAATTATTTATAAAATCAAGAATATAACCGATTTTTATTTAATTTAATATTGTTCGATAAATAGTGTTTAAATCAATGGGTAGGGTAATTTTTTTTGCAACTAAAACGAAAAAATGTCCATTTATTATGCAACAATTTGCTTCTACATAAAATAACTGTCAATGAAAAATTACACAATCAGTAATTATTAATCACACAAATTAAAATTACATAAATTATACTATTACACCGTTTTCACCTCTATTTTGACAACGTTAAGGTTTTTTTGACATTGTAAAGGTATTTTTTGACAAAATGTTAATTACAAGAGATATTATATATTATCAACAACTTTAAATATTAAAAGTAAGAGAACTACTTATTTAAACAAAAGTTAAGTCTTATATATTACATCATGCTTTTGATTTTTCGTTATTTTAATTTATTTTGTTTATCAAAACATACTTAGATCAATTTTTTAAAATTAAATAAAAATTGGTACACGATACAGTTCAGTTTCCATGGGGAAAAATTTATTTACCATACAGAAATTAATTAATAATATAATATATTTTTGTCTTCAAATTATAGATAATATTATTAATTAATAATTATTAGCACTTTAGAAAAAACTTGATGAGATGAAGAAAAATGAAAAATAGATTAAGAATCTTCGTATCAAATTATATATAATACAACTATTCATATCTCCTTATCGAAATCATCACTGACCAGTGTAATGAAAATTGATTGTGACTCCGGATGAAGTTTTCAAAAAAAAATATGGATAAATCTTTAAAAAATCCAAAAAGGTTTTAAAGCGGAAGTATTATCAAAATTTGAAGAAAATTTAAAATATATTTTCTTTAAATTAAAAAGACAAAAAATTATAATAAAATGATTTAATAGGTTGATGAGGTTTATTATTTATTTTAAATAAAAGCCCCTCGTTACTTTTTAATTTGAAATATCATTTGTGATATCACAGTATGGATTTTATTCTCCAAAAATTCTCATAAGAGCTTTACACATTAATTGGCTGAGTAAAAATTATTCCCAACTGAATGATTTAAAATGATTTATTTATAAATGGCGGCTTTATATATTTTATACTTCTTGAATAGTGTCTCCAAATATGATTGATGTGCTCGAAGACGCGCGCACAAAATTAGTAATATAATATTTTTTTATATTAAAGTATTTTAATGGTTTACGTCATTCTCTATAAGTATCATGTTTTTCATTTAAACATGTTGTATATTACAATGAATTAAAAAATATAAATAAAAAAAAGTAATAGTAATAATAATAATAATAATAATAATAATAATAATAATTTTTGATAAGATTTTTGATTTTTAAATAAAGTATTTATAGATAATTTTTTGTAAGTAAAAGTCGTCATAATATTTTGTCAGATCACAAAAATAAAACACTATAATTTATTTGATAAAAAATAAACCAATTTCTTTTATTAAAATCAACATAAAAGAAGCGGCGACACTCCACAATTTGACAATTAATCTTTTATTTCCTAAGGTAGTATTTTTTTCAAAATCTAACACTTAAACAGAAGAAATGATCAGATACAAATAAATGTTTTTAATATCTATTTTCTTTTATTTTTCTATTGTAATCACAATCTCTGAACTTTTTAAATTTATTATATATTTAATATTTATTTTATATAATAATAAAGATATAAAATTTTATTTAATAAATAATATTAATTTTAAATAATATTAATGAAATGATGAGTAATCATTTGGAATGATTTTTTCACAAAGTTCGAGACGGATTAAAATCGTTTAAAAATGAAGTGAATAATAATAATAATTATTATTTGTATAAATTCAATAAATTTGATATAAGTGGAACATCTTTTGTTGCTGGAAGATGTTCAATAATTTCTCAAGCCTAATTTTGATATATAAATGTCTTTTAAACATATTGTTCTTGTTCATCTAAAATTCTCATGATCTTATGTCCATCTAAAAAGTTTGAAAAAGAAGAATAAGAACTTTTTACTATTCTTAAACATTAATATATTTTTAAAATTGATTTATTGGGATTATTCTGTTAAATAAGAATTTTTAAAATTATATTAGGTGTACAACTATGACTCAGGCTTTTTTAAAAAATGATAATAAAAATTTTGTTTGCGTATATATCTAAATAACATATTGAATTGATTTATAAGCAAAAATATCATATAATTAATAATATCAAGAGACAGTTGTTTTAATATTCCTTGTTTAGATATTATAGCGATTCAAAATGTCAATATTCATCCCAAATAAACGACATTTGCGAGAAGTAATTCTACATTACTCTATTGCCAAGAAAACTGCAGCGGAAACGTATCGCTTGCTTTGAGAAACCTATGGAGAACAGGCTTCTTCGATGACCACATATAAAGATTGGTTTTGCAATTTTAGAAATGGTCAACATGATACGAACGACAAGGAGCATAGGAAGCTACAAAAACAATGTGAAGATTTGAGAAGAGTGTTGGACAAAGACTCATGCCAAACACAATCTGATCTACTTGTCGCATTAAATGTGACTCAACAATGCATTTCAAAACGTCTGGCAGCTTTAGGAATTATTCGAAAATTAGAAATTTGGATCCCACATGAATTGACAGAAAGATGCACTGAACGGCGAAAATAAATTTGTGAAGTCCTTCAGATACAAAAAAGGAAAAGTTTTTTGCATCGAATTATCATAGGAGACGAAAAATGGATTCGTTATGACAATCCAAAACGCAAAGCAGCTTGGGTGATGCCAGGTGAACCTGGTCCATTAAAACCGAAACAAAATGTCCACGGGCTGAAAGTTATAGTCTGTATCTGGTGGGTTCAGAAAGGAGTGAGGAGGAGAATTTTTGAAATCTTCTCAAACACTAACTGGTGAACTTTATCGATCACAATTAATTCGTTTGAAACAAGCTTTGAATAAAAAACGACCGAAATGGGTGACTAGACACGAAAAGATAATTTTAGAACATAATAACACAAGACCACATGTTAATTCAGTTGTAAAAAATTACTTAGAAGGTACAAAGTGGGAAGTCTTACCTCACCCGCCCTATTCACCAGAAATCGGTCCTTCGGATTACCATTTGTTCCGCTCTTTGCAATCAGCACTTTCCGGAGATCGGTTCAGTTCCCATGAAGACCTCCAAAATTGGGCTGACATCTGGATTTCATCAAAAGAGACAGGGTTTTTCTTTCATGGAATTCATTTGTTACCTAAAAGGTGGGCAAAGGTTGTAGATTCCAATGAAACATATTTTCAATAAATGTTTTTAAATAAAATTTCTAATAAATGTTTTTGTTTTCTTATTAAAAAGGCCAGATTCATTGTTGTATATCTAATAACATTTTATTAATTAGTTTTTATTACAAATTAGAAAATCTGATTTGCTATGTTAATGAGCAAAAACACAAATAAAAACATACAATTGAAAAGAAATTATTATCAATTGCGCTTTAACTTCAATGAATGTCAAATGGTATCGAAAACAGTGATAATTTGGCAATTGCGAACTGATCGAATGATGGTTTGTTTGACATTTTAATTCGATAAAACAATCAATAAAATTTTAATTTATAGATTGATTTTAATCAAATTAACTGAAATTAAATTTTGAATATTTTAACTCTACCGTCCCAGACGACTTAAATTAACATTTTTCAAAAAATTAATATAATTTTATTAATAAATTCTGCATGAAATTATAATTGTTAATTATCACTGTTTATTTTGAGGTCATTCTGATGTTACTTTTTTCTTATAAGAACGGTAAATTATTTATTTGATTGATGAGTTTTATTTAATTGAACCAATTATGCATAAAACAAATTGGAATTGAGATTTATTATTAAATAACGGGAAATAATAATATGCAAAGCATGCGATATATATAAAAAATCACTGCCAACCAAAAGTCCCATTTCTATAAAGAATCTCTTAGGAGTCTTAATTATAATTATAACTGACAAAATATTTTCTTTTTATTAATGAATGAATAAAAGATTAAATTGTTTAAAAAAATACATTTTTATATATAAATATAATATAATATAATTATTTTTAATTTTATGTCTGGCTATTGACTTTTTTTTCGTGCGTGCCATAAAGTACAATTACAATAGTAATGGATTTCTGATCAGCGTTGCTACTAATGTTTCGAGTATGATTTTTCACCGAAAAATTGTATGGTACCAAAGTAAATTAAAAATAAAGGAATATTGATAAAAAACACCGAATACAATTATAAATTTAAATTAAACAAAAACTTTGAAAATAAAAATTATAAAAATAATAAAAAGAATATAAAAATGAAAAATAATTAAAAAGTTGAGAAGTAAAAACAATATGGCGTGTAAGTCAATTCCATTTTATTAATTTTTTTTCAAAAATCATTTAAAACATTTAATAAAAATAAAAACATAATTTTATTCAATTTTTTTATTTTAAATTAAAAGAATTCGATTAATTTAATTGAAAACAATTATGGAGAATATTTTCACTTTTGTTTATAGACAATTCTTAATCTCAACTGGAAATATTGAGAAAGTGGCAAAATTATTTTATATTTTTGCCAATGGGAAATAGTTAAAATTTTAATTCGATATTTTCAAAATTATCTGAATAAAAATTTTATATATAATTTATAGAAGCATAAAATTTTTAATTTAATAACTGAAATCAATTTATATTTTGTCAATATTAAATAGCTAAAATTTAATTCGATATTTTTAAAAATAATCTGAATAAAAAATTAATATAAAATTTATAGAAGCATGAAATTTTAAATAAACGATAATAATAAATTATTGATCATATAAATCAATAGTTTTTTGAATAAATATTTGCTAGAAAAAATATAGATAAAAAATCTTTAGAAATGTAAAAATATTTATGAGAAAATCGATAATTGATTTGTATGCTCAACAAATAAAAAGATGTATCTTGAATATTTTTAAAAAAAGATTTTGTTAATTTAGCTGATATTTAAAATATTGAATAGAATAAAATTGATTTTAATTTTTATTAATATTAATATATTAATTTTTATTAAGCACACTTTTAAATAATCTGTACATAATGAATAAAAAAATTAATTAGACAAATCAATTTAATGACAAATATTTTTATAATATTTTTTTACTTTATGGGTTTTACTCAATTCAATTCAATGGAAATTATTAAAAAACAATTAACCAAAAAATTCTTTAAAATCTTACTTTTTTATAGTAGGCTATAACGGGATATGATAAATGGAGTCAATAAGACAATATCACAAGGGAAAGTCCTGGAGTAAGGACTTCATAGATCAAAAGTATTGCTGTATCTATGATAGGATTATAAGGAAATCATTCATTATGAATTGTCACCACAAACCAAAACATCAATTCCGAAAAGAATTCTTCTCAGCTAACAGATTTTAATGTAAATATCCATGCTACCCTGATAAAATTGAGTACACGGAATGGCGTGATCTTAAATCATGAAAATGCCAAATAGCACCTTTCATTTATTGTGAGGTAAAAATTCTCTGCGGGGATCGGATCTTATGACTCACACATAATACTCACTTAAACTTACTCATTCAGTTTATCGTTTATTCTTATCCTTCCACACTTCATTAACCGGTAAAAATTTGATTCACTGTATGTCATCAAAATGCACTCTGATTACTTTTTCTCCAAAAAGTATATTTATTTCTATCAGAGAGGAATATTTCAACTACGGGAGTGATGGCATAGTAATTACGCCGAGTGTAGCATACTTTGTTGAATATGTGTTAAAAGCTGTTGGATGTCTTCTTAGATTTTCTTTATGCAAAATCAACAGGACTTTCCGGATGATCTAATACAGGGCATTACAATTTAAGATTACATTTTAAATTTAATTCCAATTATTTCTGTCTTGTTTTATTAAATCAATAGTTTTGGAAAGACCAATAGTAATTTACGTGGATTTTTAAAAATGAATCGTTATTTCATTTAGCAGCCACTGTTTATGGAAAAAAGTATTTTAAAAACGGGAAAGTTATGCCGAAATCGTCATAAAATTTACGTCTGAATATGGAAGAGAATTTACACGTTTTGCTTGTTTTATTAAAAATTTAAAATGTAACCTTAATTTGGAGCATCCTGTAAAAATCTTATGTAATAAATTTTTTGTTTTATTTTATTTAGAAAATTTTCTTTTAAATTATTCCTTTTACATAATTCTTTTTGAAAATATTTCTGGAGCTTGCTGCATATTCCTTGATTTCTGGAGTAACATCTTCCATCGGTTTCTTTTATTGCTACTGTTTTACCAAAAAATTTTGAACTACTCTCAAATCTCTTTCTGTTCTCGAAGGGGTTTTTCGTATCCAAAAATAATAAACCCAATGACCTTGAACAGAAATTATTGTAGGAAATTTATCAAAAATGCAATTATTGTTTCTCTCTACAGTTCGTTGTTAACCATTAGTTTTCAGTGAAATTAGTGGATATTATTTCAAGGTTTTCTTTATTAATGTTAAGCTCTGATAATGTTTATAAACATTTTCCATTAAATTAAATTGAAAAACTGATAAAAATCGATAAAATTCCTCTTGCAAATTATATCTATAATACTTCTATTCTTGAAAAAATATTGACTTTTTATAAAATTTTACTAGAAAAGCTGTCATCAACAAATAAAACTATATCATCATTTTCATAATAGTTCAAGTATATTTATATGAAAAATTTTTTTATATCGATGATTTAAACAAAAATTCTTCTTGAGGTGCCCATTAAAAGTAGTTCTGAATTCGAAAATAACTTGCCAAAATATGTATCAAATAACATTCTGAAACTCAAAATGTTGAGCTTCTCATTAAAAATTTTAATATGAATCTGGAAATATTAAACATTTTCATTAAAATAAATTATCGAACTTTTTTAAAATATTGGGTTGGAGACAAAGTAAATGTGCAATACTTCTTTGTGTAGTATTTTTAAAGTATTTATTACTTTCTGCATATAAATAATATTTTGATATATATATTAGGAGTACCCATAAGTAATCAATTATTTAAGTAGAAAAACAAGAAAAGAATTTAAATACATAATATATGTGTTGTTTAAATATTCAGTATATTTAGGCTCTTTTTACAATATGATATTAAGCGTCAAAATCAATATCTCACACGAAGATCACATGTTGATATATGATTTATAATCGAGTCTAAATTCTGTTCAATCAATACGAATCATCAATGAAGCCTTTGGAAAGGACACCATTTGTCGTCCGACACCATATAATTGGTTTAGAAAGTTCAATAATGATAAATTTGACATCATAAATCAACCAAAAGATAGTTGACCATCACTACTTACACTATTTTGTAGTGTACTTACACTATGTCTATCAAAAATTCTAATTTTCCCATATTCCCACGATAAAGAAAAACTATTCATGTTAATCTAAGATATATCAAGAGAATGGAATTGTAAATAAAAGATGCTTTAAAAGATAACTTAAGGTTGTGGCTTTTCTAGTTGCTTTCGCATATACTCTTGAAGAATCAAGAAAAATACCCATTAAAACTCAGAAGTCATATGATATTAAATCAAATAATTTTGGAAATTCAGAGTTTTTAGGATGATCTGACAGTCCAACGTTTTGAAAACTTTTTTAATAATTATTAAATTATTCTACTCAATAAAAATGTTGCAGATTTCACAGTAATATCTTGAGTTTATTAATACTTTATTAACATAATAATTTACAAACCAAAACTTTTCTGATTGAATCACATTTTCTTGATTTCTCTGTGCCTCATCCATTAAAACAAAATTTCACATTTTGATAATTTTTTCGTTTATTGAGTGAGACATCATACATTTGAATTTTTAAATATTATTGGCAATTTTCATAAACCCTTGTAAAGGTCTCAAATGTTAATAAATAAATAAATAAATATCATAATAATTTTAAAAAGACTATTTATCCACCTTAAAGGTTGCAAAAATAAATAAATATTATTTTTATCAGAATTATATATAAAATCGATTCCATTTAATTGACCATTCAAAGCCAACTTGTTTTTCAACTAAATTTTTACTAATATAATATTTTTTCTGTGGATTGAATCAGCAAATGTTTCACCTCTATTATTATTATTATTATTATTATTATTATTATTATTATTATTATTATTATTATTATTATTATTATTATTATT
>JBBMKC010199676.1:0-14215 GCA_037834085.1 Bipalium vagum | reverse complement strand
TAATAATAATAATAATAATAATAATAATAAGAATAATAATAATAATAATAATAATAATAATAATAATAATAATAATAGTAATAATAATAATAATAATAATAAGAATAATAAAACAGAGGCAAAAATAATAATAAAAGTAATAAATATCAAATAAAATTAATATAATAATAAAATATATAACTACTATGTAGAAATTGTAATATATAAAATAATTTATGTAAGAATTATACAGAATAACTAAAATTATGTAATCACCGCCTCCCCACACACCAAAACACATTTACACAGTGAAAAAAAGAATTAAAAAGAAAGAAAAGATAATTGATGTACAGTATACTATGGAAAAATAGACATAAATAAAAGGTCAATTTTCACTAATTTTAACTAAAAGTTTTAGCTTATCATAACTAAAATGTAAAGAGAAGAATAGTTATTATAAATTCTGAAAAATAAAATAATTTCATCACAAATTCTAGTACGATTACTACGAGTGATTATATTATATACATAATCATTGCAATAAATTAATTTCCAGAACAAGAATATCATTTCCATCTTCTGCTTGTGTTAAAAATAAATCTTTATCTTTTGTGAGATTTCTTGCATTCCATGGTCGAGTGAACTAGTCAATTGACTCTTTGTTTTCTCGTCATAGTAATCAATCCTTTTCCTAGTGTAGATCGAGTTCCTTTTAAAATAACCATTATCATTTTGATCATATTAATCATTGTTAAATTGTTACGTTAATTGTTAAAACCTTTTAAAGAACATTAATATACATTATAAAGTTATCTTCATTTATTCATTATTAAGAGTTATTGGTACACCACATTTAGGAGTCCGGTAACATCTGGATATTTCTCTCATCTAAGCATCAACAGATCATTCTGCTTTGACTAATATGATAATAAGTATCTCATAATTAAAAAATTCACGTTTCGTTTTATTTATGAATGTTTATAAAGTATTAATTGTGGTTGAAAAGTATTTCTTCAAAAATTAACAAGCTCACTTCTTAACTCAATTTCCCGAACAGGCCTATCAACAAGGAGCTTCAAGTTCGAATACTCATGTTAATGTTTAGACTGGACAAATTTCTTCTACTACTTCCAGAGAGTGAAGTTACGGATAAAATAGTCAAGTTACAATTTTTTAATTAAGTATTTAAATTATTTCAGTAATTGGTTTTAATTTACCGTTTTGTAGTGACAATAAGAAATAATTTTGAATGTTTGGATAATTTCGGTTATTAAAAGTAAAACATCGACTTAATTTTAGTAAAATAAATTAATTAAAGTAAAGAAACTTAGACAAACTTTGATTATAACTAAATATGATTAGTTAAAACAAATTTAAAACTAACATGTTTTATCGGAATTGAATCCACAATTATTTTATATTTTATTGATATATCGATTTATCTATTTATCATAAATGTCATTAAAATATTAAAAATAATCTTTAAAAATTCAAATAATTATATTAATATTATTAATAATTTTATAAGTAATAATTATATTTTTTATTTTCTGAGTAAATAATAAATATTGTTTGGCAGTTTATAGCACATAAAAACCGTTGATCCGAAATCGGTTAATACTGATCTGAAAGTTGGTAATTAATGTGTTCTGGAGTGATAAGATCACAAAAGCTTAGCAAAGCTATTGCACGAAGCCATTGTGAGTCTATAGATAGTATAAAAGTTGAAATGAAACAAAACTCTGATGAATGTTTTTTTTTTAATAATAATGTTCAACGTAAATAGATTTCTCAGGTGTTGAGTTACATAGGCAGAGGAGAGCTGAGTTTTTATTAGGCTTCGCTGGAAAGGACAATATTTGGATAATAATAGAATAATAAAAACAGAAATGATGTAAAGGCTATTCCTGGATCAATATCACCTCTAAAATTATTTTTTGTCACATTTACAAAGCAAATATTTATCTTCTTATTCTTAAGAAATTAAAATTCTTTCAAAGTTATTATTTTCCATTAATTTTGGAATATATTTTGTTTTTAAATTTTGATAATAAAATTGGATAAAACTCGCCAATATTTATTTTTTTAATTTCTCATAATTTTTAAGAAATGGGATTTTAAAAATTAAATTATCAGATTATTTAACCTGAAAGAAAATTAAATAAAAGTTAAATTACCTTTTGGTTTTTTCTATTGTTTTTCTTTATAGAATGTTGATAAATTATAAAATTTATTTTTGGCTTTTATAGATTTGTTTTAATATTTTTAATTTTTGATCAATTAAAAAAATTATAAATTAATATATTTTAAATTATATATAAATTATATGAATCCAATTTTATATGAATCAAAATTTTTTAAATTATATGAATCAAAAATTAGATTATAGTTCTGAACACCGGAAAAGTGTATTACAAGTAATAATAAATTTTAATTAATGAGTAAGTAATATGTAAAATTCAATTTATTAAATGAATAAATTTTTAAAAAAATATTTTTCAACTTATTATGGTTTTTTTGGAAATTTATAAAATAAAATAATTTAAAGCACAAAAGATGATTATCATAAATTAATATACAGTGGTCAGCACAATATCAACATTTATTGTTTTAATAGATTGTCACAAAATATGCCAACATATTCTTTTCAGATATCAATTTGACTGTTTTGATAGTAAACTAACTTTGTTTTGTAGCGTTGGTTACATCAATTTTTTAAGAAATTAGAATAAAATAAATTTGAATAATAAAGTGTGTTAAAATGTATTTTTAATTAATATGGATATTTAAATAGTAAACAATGATCAATGAATTCAGGCAGGGATAAATAACAATTTTCTCACTCTTGGAAAACCAGAGAAATAAGGATGATAGAAATATCAACAAAATATAATTAATAATTTCCAAATGTAAGAAATAGCTTACAGGAAGGTATCTAATTCCGATAAAATACCTTATTTACAAATTTGTTTTAACTAAGTAATCATATTTAGTTATAATCAAAGTTTAGTTAAGTGTCTTTATTTTAATAATTTAAAGGTTAAGTAGATGTGTTCGTTTTAATTATTTATAATCAAAATATACAAAATATTTTAATCAAAAAAACGATAAATTAAAACAAATTTCTTTAATATTTTAAATATATAGTTAAAATTGTAACTAGAAAACTTTATTAAAATCTCTTCCAAAGGAAGTACTAGAAGAAAATTCAATACAAAATTTCGGTTTATTCTGAACATTACATTACATGTGATTTTATTTTGAAGCTCGTTGTTGATAGGTAAATCAAAATAGACTAATTAAGTTACAAAATTACTTAAATAATTATTTAAATTATAATTTACAGCTTTATACATAATTATATTAAAACTGTTTATTAAGACAATTATTTATTTATTTACATAAAACAGAATGTTTTACATAAATTCTTGTCTTGATAAAGCCATAATAATATTTTTTCTCATATTCCTGTACCACCACTAAAATCAGTATCTTCACTGCTCAATAAATTATTGATTCATTCTTTTAACTCATTACGGTTGGCATTTGACTCAGGTTGTGCTAACATTGATTTCAAATAACCAAAGTACTCATCTATAGGATTTAGTTGCAGCGAATAAAGAGGAAGAAATATTTAGTTAAAAATATTTGTAACCAAGATATTTTATCCGAACTTTGCCTATTATAATAAAAATTCGACTATATATTCTATTCGACTATTTATTATAAAAAATAAATTCTGAGAAAATATTTTTTAATATGAATAACAAAAAATAAAAAATATTTTAGTTTTTTCATTTGTGTTATTATTGGAAGAGCGAGTAAATAAATATTGAAAAACATAATTTTGTTTTAATATTTTCTTGTGAAATTGTCAAACGTTATCAAGGGAGCAGTTGGTTGTTTCAAGATAACTAAAGTTTGAAGAAGAAATATTATATCAGAAAAAAATGTGAAAAGAAATTAATTCCAGTATTGTTTATATCCTGACTGATTATTATATACGAAACATTTTTGAAACAGGTTTGAATAAAAATGCATAAATAATTAATTGGAACTAAGCAAAATTGCTAGGAAACTCTGCCGCTTGTGGAGCTCCATTCTTTCTACAGTACATTTTATGAAACCTAATTTACAGTTTCTATTTAAATTTATACTCCGAATAAATTCGTTTGATCTGTCAACAGCGCCGATACTGAAAAGGGAAATAATTTCAGTTTTAGAAGTACATTGTAACTAATATTATTAAAGGAAAATCATTCAGACATTAAGAGATAGCATTTTGAAGCCAATCTAGATTTAGCATAATATTAATAATAATAATTATTATTATTATAATACTATTAATAATAGTAATAATAATAAAATAATAAAATAAAAAAAAATAATTATAATTAATAAATATAATAAAATAATACAGATTCTTCATCTCATCTTATGTAACTAATAATAAAACTAATAATAAATAAAAAATATAAATTATAAATAATTATATTAAATTAAAAATCAATAGTAAAAGAATTATTTTTAATATTTTATTTTTGGTTTAATATTTTTAAAATATTTTTAAAATATTTTTATATATTTCTAATAATCTCAAATAATCAATGTCACCAAAGCCGACTACATAAAACTTTCTTTCATTTATCAAGTATGAAGGGTTATTTTGATGAAAAATGGTCTTCATATATATTGACCACCAATAAAACAAGTTCAGATCGCAGTGAGGTTTCGTTGAAAAAAAATTAATGAAATTTAATTAATACAAATTAGGAAAATTAATTAAGACTGGAGTTCATTTATCCAGCGAAAATATTCCCCTAAGAGATTACTAAATAAAAAGTTGCAAATTGACATTTTTTGATATTTGCTATTAAGGAAATATTTTTGATTTAATTAAAATTATGGTTAAAAATAAAATCTTTTCAATACTGATAAAATATATTATCTGTCAGCCAAAATTCAATCAATCAAAAATTTTTGCGAATTTTCAAATTATAAATATTTCACAATTTTTTTTATCATAATATTATAATATATTCTTTTTATTTCATTCGAGTATGGAAATATGTTTTGCAAAACAAATTTCTCCTAACTCAAAGCAGGCTTCAAACGAATGGAAAATAATAAATAAATTATGTCTGGGATACATTAGAGTTTAATTTGGTGGAAAATGCCTCTGATAGTTTACTTACAAAATTCATATGTAATCCGAGTTTAATTAACATGTAAACGAAAGACTTTCATATAATAATGGCATAATAATAAATCACAATAACGAAAATATTTTCTCATCAATTCGCGCTCGTGAATGTGATAGATTGATTATCAGAACAATGTATATTTAGATCAACCCTCTGAAGCAGAAAATTAAAGCCAAGAGATACTTCATTAATCTACAACCGCTTTCACCATGATCAAAGAATCTTAGATTGGAAATTATTCTTTTTGTTTTTTTTCTTAATTCTTTCTCATTCTCCATAATTATCAGATTAGAGATCTAGCTTCAGATATACTCGTTAGGAGAATCAGATATCCATTTTGGAAAATTATGATTTTCTTTTTATTGGAATTATTTTGTTTGAATTATTAAATAATAATAATGACATAATAGAAATCAAGCATTAATAATTATTTATAATCGACTAAATTAACTGGTCAATGAACCATTTTAATTAAGGCTTGACGAAAGTGTGCGACAATTTTTTCTCACCATCAGTTTTCATCAAAGTTATTAAGGTCCAATCTTTTAAAGATTAATAAAACGTTGTACGTGTGAACATCATTAAATATTTATATTAACATGTACGAATTGACGTATGTATTCGTAACCAATAAAGTTTTTGATACAACCTTTGATAATATTTTATTTGATATTTTATTGATAGGACTTATATATTCTGTTATTTTGGTTAGATAATATTTTCTCTTTCAATTGATTAATATAAAAAATTTAGCAATACTTGTTTAAAACATAAATTTAAATGTCATACAAAACGCGATAATTTGAAATTGCTTATTATATGAGTACAAATTTGAACCTGCTCGAAAGATATATATGTCGTTCGGAGATGATGCTGTAAGCGATCGGACAACACAGAAGTGTTTTCAGAAAATTTTGACTGGGGATTTCAGCTTAATTGATGTGGCACGCTATGGAAGACAAAATGTAATGATAGTCTTCTATGAAATGGTAGAGGTAAATTCCAGTGCAACTTTCATAGAGCTTGCAGAAAAGATCAATGTAAGCGATGAAACTATCCGAGATTATCTTAACCAGCTACGGAAGAAGTTAAATAAGTAAATGGGTTCCACATGATTTGGTAGAGTTCAACAAAAAAACAGCTTTTTCATTTGTTCGGCAAATTTTTCAAGTTATTAAAATGAGTACTTTCTCGATTGATTGTTAACCTGCAACAAATATGATATTATACAGTAATTATAATTTTATCTTTGGTTATCTTCAAATGATCGAATATCACACTTCAAAGAAGCCCTTACTATCAAAATTGATTTTGTTGTGTTTGGTGGATACTAGTCTTTGAAAGTGAACAAACCATCACCGCCACGATCGAGTAGAAGATGCATTTATCCAGGGTGCTATAAGTTGGGTCCGCAATTTTTTTATTCAAAATCGATAAATTTTTACAAACTGACATACAAAATTTGCTAAGACGTTGATAGAAAATTATAAAGTGTAATGATGATTATTTCGATGAATAATATTATATTTGTGTCTTGTCATAAATCTTTGTATCAAAAACCGCACGAACTTTATTGGTTACCTAACACTTTCAATAATTTTTAAAAAACTTACAAAGATTTGGAACATTTTATATTATTCAAACAACCTTTAATAATTGTTTAAATATTATAACTAATTTAAAATCATTAATAAACATAATGTATTTTTAATTATTAAATATAATATTTTTTGAAATTTTTCAGCTGATTTCATTAATAAAGTTCGAGCGATATACGAGCTATACTAAAAAATATTTCTCTTTATATTATTCAGAATAGATTTAAGCGAGTGTCGTGAAATCTTTAGAAAATGTGATTGTTCTTAAATATGACAATCAGCGAGACACGGAAATAATCAATACCTCAACTTTCTTTACTGAGCAAATATCTCAGCTGAATAAATTTAATAAACAAATAAAATAAAATCAATTTAAGCATTATAGGTATAATATTAGGGTGTCCCATAAGTCTTTAGACACTTAATGACATCATTTTCTTAGTATTATAAAAATATTATAAAAATACAGAAGGAACAGAGAAAAAATTACCAAAAATTCGTTATTATTCGGAACTGCCGTATTTCTCCGAAGTAAAAATTACTAAGGATTTTTCAGAATAGTTTAAATATAAGACCTACTTGGAAAAGAAGACCTAATGAATACTGAAATTAACTGAAAACATTATTTACTCTTATAGAGAGATATTATTTTTTTTCCTCACGAAAATGTAAATCATCCTCGAAAATAAAACCGAGTTCGATTTTTGTCTTGAAATTAATATAATACCTACTCCCCATACCATAAAAAGTGGATTTAATAAATGTATAATTTTCCGTTAATGGATTTTTTAAAATTATTAATTAATGTCATATCTTTCGGAGGATCAAAAATCTTTATTATTACTGAATTATGAAAGGTTGTTCGTCAAAATGAGAAAGGTGGAACCCGAATATGTTACGTCGAAGATTTATGACAATCTTTTAATGTCAACAAAAACTATGCCAGAAAATTGCGGAAACAAGGATCTGAAAGACATTATACTGAAAATTATAAAGAGCGACAAGCAGTGGTGTCAGCAACAATTTGTAAGTCTTTCTAGCAGCAACTCAGATATTTTAAATGCGATTCATATCCCGAGTAAATCAATAAGAAAAAATGCCCTCTAATAACAGATGTTCAGAAAGATAAAGCCCCAGAAAGAAAGTTCCTGTAATAAGCAAGACAAATATCTCAAAATAATAGTTCTAACCGTTTAAGCGAAACCGATTTCGGAAAAATGTAATTGTCTCATTGGCTTATAGAGAATTCAGTCGGATTACATAACCAGCAATAGTCAAAAAAGCACAAAAGGGTGAAGTATACAAAGTTAATTCAACAATGACCTCGGACTCTTTACAAATTGATACATGATGAAATTATGCCTGTAATCTGCAACAAAATCTACTAATGTCAAACAGTTTCCATCCCGTCCATATATTGATAAAAAAATTTGGAGAAATTAAATAATTTCGGTAGCAACTTTAATCCAACAATCACTGTTATGAATCAGTCAGCCCACGACTTAGACCAATTGTATACCAATTTACAAACTGATTTTTGTTCTACCCAGAAAGACACTGACTTTTCTATGAAGTCTCAAATTTTGGATCATTGCTTCAAAAGGAGAGGGTGTTGATGTTACTCATCATTGATTAATATTATCATTTTAACATGTGTATAGTTGTAAAATATAATTTTTCTTGATTTTCTTTTTTTTATTATAAATACTTTTTTATGATATTGAGTGAGTATACTCAATCAGCTGATTTTCAGTATATTTTCGAGGAAACACGGCGGTAAGGGTATAGATCCCTTCAACAATAAAACAAAGGAACAGGTAAAGCTGACGAATTTAGTATAATCAAGGGTAATTATAATCTAATAATGAAAGAAAAAATTATAATTATTATTGATCAGTGTAAAATCTTTAGTTTCAGAAATGTTTGATCTCACAAATATGGCGTCGTCCTACTATCTTTTGGATCAAGACAATTTATTTCTGACCAATCTGTTGTCTCTCTTAAACTTTACAATACAATAGTTGAGAAATATTTTAATAATGCTTACAAAATTAAAATTTAAAATTTAATTTTTATTAATGAAGGAAATAAATTATTAGCATAATTAAACAATCTTTTTTATCTTTTAATTAAAAAAAACGTTTTGTCCAAAAAATGCGAACAAAATTAACAAATATTCTAACTTAAAATTTTTTATATTTATTGATAATCAATAATAATTGTTAAAATTGATAATCAAAACAAATAAATTTTAAAAATCAATTTTGGTTCTAAACTTTATCTAGAAAATATTATATTGCATTTTCTCACATTTTCACCAAAATGAAGCTAAAAAGTTGAAAATTTCTTTTTTATTTTTTATGTTACAAAGGTAAAAATTAACAAAATTCTTTTTCAATTTTATCAATAAATTAAATAATTTTATTTTGTTTTCACTTTCGCAAATAAAATAATAAAAAAACAAAAATCATTATTAAATAATATTTTCACTATTTGTTATTTATGTAAAATTTTACCCTTAAAAATTATAATCGTTCTTTTTTGCATAAATTAATTTTTTTGTACGTTTTGTAAGCGTTAAACTTATCTTGGGTGTGACAATTTATAAACACTTTGTAATTTAATAAAATATTTGATCCTCAAATTATCTCGTTGTTTTAATTTGCGAAAGAGACTTTGCAAATGTTAAGTCGTATGAAGAAAGATAAAAACGTGTATTAATTAATTAAATTAATTGAAAAATGTTTCTCAACAATTTTTTCGATTAAGGATTTTACTACTACTGATTTAAACAAATTATACCTCAATTTGATAATAAATCTGTTATTTCTATTGGTAAAATTAAGAGTTATATCAAATAAAAGGACGACAGATAAAATTTTATCCTCTCAAGTTTTGCGGAAATTTAATTTATATTTTTGTGCTATCATTTCAATTTGATCCTTATGGCCGGTTGTAGTCCACAGAAAATAGGATATAACAGAACGGACTATCTGAACTTTAAATAACTTTTCCACTAAAGTTCCTAAATAACTGTCAGTTGGGTATTTAATTTCTGTTCATATTGATCCCTAAGGACATACCAATGCAATCAGGCTTTAAATTAGGTAGAAAATTTTCCTTCTGTTGATATTTCGATGTTATTAATCAAATTTTGGCCCACTGAATGGTCCTCAAGACTTTTATACAAATGATAATGCTATAAAGGCCTTAGGAATTTAATTTATAGGCTTTGTATATTTTATCTCTACGTATTTTAACATTTGAAAGCTGCGGTTGAGCTGAATTAATTATTAATTAAAACAAATGTCTATACTAAAATAATAATGATCTCTGAAATATTTTTGTTTTTTCTTGATTAAGGATGTCAACATTCTTTATTAAATTTAGAATATAAAATATTATCTGTCAGATCTTACTTTAACAAATTTGATTCCATTTTAATAATAACATTTTTATTTAAAATTTTATTTAAAATAATAACATTTATAAATAATAATTGTAATAATACAGTAGTCATTATTAGTAATACCTTATTTTAAACAGATAAATCTCGAAATCCATATTGAAATGGTTTAACAGAGTTATTATAGTGTACTTTTTGGGGATTAATATAAAATACCTTTAATCTTTTGGAACATTATTCATGATTATTATTATTATTATTCAATTTAGTTTAAAACTGATGTAAAAACGGAAGAAAGTCTAAACTATTTTCCTATTTTTATGCATCTTTCGTAATTTCTAAATCCTATATATATATTTATGTAGAGGTCTATTATATGTTTCGGTTTGAGTAAAATGGTTTTTCATATTTTAAAGTAAAACTCAGTCGATTTTTTATTATTATAAAAAACGTTATTCATGAATATATGCACCATTTAAATTTTCTAAAGAATTGAAATTTTTTTTCCATGACAAGAATTCTATAATGGTTGGATAAAGAAAAATCTGATAGTGTCAGATCTGGTGAGTAAGCTGAGTGAGTCAAAACACCCCAGCCAAATTTAAAAACATTTTGACGGATTTTTAAACAAACATGATATCACATTATCTTGCTTGAAAGATTGCGTCATATTTATAGCTCAATCACGGTCAGTTTTCTTCGATTGCCGCTTTCATATTATCAAGATAGGTATAGTAATTACTAGAATCGACTGTTTCAATGATTCATAAGAATAATGTTTTAAACAATAAAACTTTCAATGAGCACGCTAGATTGAGTATTAAAACAAATATGTACTTATATACTTAAGTATATTTTTTGTTTTAAATGATTAAAGCTAAGGAAAATACTCTTTACTCAACCCAATCTTATAAAATGAGTAAAAATAAAGAAGGATATGGGGGGAAGTTGGCAATTAATTTCTGTAATGGTAAAAATAGAGTACATAAGTAGAAGGATATATAGAAGAAAGTATTAGGTGGTCAATTGTCGCATTATTTTGAAAATGATTAGGGAAAACTTGACAAGAATCAGAAGTTTTGATACTATGATATATTCATTTTATATACTTATTTTACTGACTTAATTCTTTTTTTTTCATTTTAAATTGTAGAATGTCCTAGCACAGAAAATCAATTTTGCAGCTTTTCCGTAATGTAGAATATAAACGAGAATGATAAGATTTATTGAATCCTCCGAAATCAATTCCGCACTATGTTATGTTTTGAAGAAGGTGGTATTAATGAATGAAAACCATAACCTTGACGGCCTAGGACACAAGAACACCGCTAAGAAGCAGAATGATTTGTTTGTAATTTTGCCCAGCTTTTTTTAATGACCCTTCACTGAATAAAGAGCTCTTTGGTGTTAAAAGATAATTTTTTTGAATTTTCTAAAGATATTGTCTAACTAGTTTTCGACCAATTCAACACTTGCCAACATCTCGGAGCTAGTGTGAATGACCATTTAATGCTTTAGATCCGCGGAAAAATATTTTAGTCGATTTTGACTTGCAAATTCATATTGTACTGTATTTGGTAAAGATAAAGTTCTTTTTTCTAAACATCATCATACAATGATTTTCACTACAAATTCCTTTTGTTCTGAATAATAGAATATTCATGCAACAGTCTACACATTGTTTTTGTAACACTGGGTTTTCCCAGTAGAAGTTTTTCAAAGTAGCCAAGCATTTTGGTTAAACAATTGAATGCAAAGAATGAGTGAATCGAATTTCACATTTCCTCTTTACAATATAGAGATGATTGATACCACTTCATCAATCCATGGAAATAAGCAACGAAAAGTTAGTGTTTAGGAAACTGAATACGTCAAGTCTACTTTGGGAAATGGTGCTCAGTTCATAAGATGAGACCGTGAAACTCAACGATATTTACTGTATTATGAAGAAAAGCAATGTGAAAAAGTGAATTTTATAACACCCAGATATTACACTATGAATAAAGGTCTGGGTTTAAAGCTTTATACTGATTTAACAAAATTAAACTAAGCTCGTACCTCGCCACTTGGAAGACACTTTTCTATTAGAAGTAGTATGAGAATTGCGAAACCCATTGGGGTAAAATGAAAAATTATCCCTGTGGAATATTTTGGCTGATATCTTTCTTTTAAAGAAAAGGTTTTCTAAAGCATTATGAAAAATTAATTCATTCGTTAAAAATCAAAATATTATTTATTATTTGCTTGTTATATTATATATGTCGTTTTTAAAATGTTTTAAGAAATAAAATTTAAGACCATAATGAAAATTTTTATTTAAAATAAAGCCCAAGTGCATTAAGACACATTTGCAAACGCGATAAAAGTTTATTTATCCCATTTTTATCAAAATCCTGTATTCTACATGAGATGAAATCAAGAAAGCCCTTTCTGACTGTGTCCGCATCTCGAACACTGTATCCTTCAGGACGTTATCCAGATGCTTAAATAGATGATAATCCGTGGGGGACAAGTCAGAGGAATACGGTGAATGAGGCAAGGTTTCATAACCAAGATCATGTAGCAATTTCCTTACGGTAATATGTGTATTTTGGGATTTAGCGTTGTCATGCAAAAGAATTGTTCTACATCTATTGAATAATCATGGATTCGTTTTACTAAATTTTTTATGCGTATCTTCCAGTTCGGAACAATATTTCTATTCATTGATAAATTCTCCTGGATTTAAGAAACCGTTGTGAATAACTCCATTGTAATTCCACCACATAGTGACCATCAACTTTTTTAGTGGGTATTAAGCTTGGGAAAGAATCTGGAAGCTTCATTTTTGTCAAGTCATTGTGATGAGCGCTTGCAATTATCGAATAAGATCCATTTCTCATCATATGTAATAATTCGATCAAGAAGAGAATCATTTTTAGTCAAAAATCAAGAACGAGCAGATTTGTCAATTCATGCGGAGTCCATTTATTAATCTTTTTAGACTTTCCGATGGCTTTTAGATGATAGAAAACTGTTGCAATGATGATATTCAATTGTCCAGATAACTCTCGAACCGTTTACGAGTATCTTTTTCCACATCAGTTCTCAAATCCTTATCATCAAGGGCCGTACCACGTTCCCTTCCGGGTAGTTCTTCAATACTTTCTTCTCCTGAAAGAAATCTTTGAAACTACCGTTGAATCGTTCGTTTGGATACTGAACCTTGTCAAAATTCGGTATTGATTTTAGTTACGACATCCACAAAATTTTTCCAAGTTTGTACTCATAAAAATATAAACCGAATCGCGGTTTTGCAACCTAGACTTAAAATAATATAAAAATTTAAATTATTAAAATATCAAATACTTTTATACTATTTTTAGATTTAGTAATTAATGAAAAACATAAATGTATAATACGCTACGGTATGTGTGGCACATATATGACAAAAGTTGAGGGCAACATCCAAGTTGATAAAGGGTCGATTTTTATTTATTATGTAACAAGCTAATATAATGAACAAGGTAATATAATAAATATTCAGTTAAAACATTTGTATTTAAAAATATCATGATCTCAAATATCTGCAAACAGGGAGTGCACGAATAGTTATAAAATATTTGCAAAAAAGTACATAAAGGAAAAATAAATAAAATCCCTTTCATCCATCAGTCTCGTAAAAGTTATTTTATCATGTGCATATCCATAATGATAGATCACAGGGCGAAAATGCGATGTTCATCCATTTCTAAACAGTCCTTCATCAAGAAAATAAGAGCAGTATTTGTATTTAATAAAATCAAAGCCCTTAACGCTTCTTTCATCATGCTATCAAAACGAATTATTAACATTTTTCAGTCGGTGAAGAGCCTTTAAAGAAATTTTCTACTCAAATAAATAATATTTTATTTAATCTTTTTGTTATCTCAATCTAATCAACGTTTTATTTTTTGTAATATTAAAAAGAGTGAAAAAATTATAAAATATTTGAAAGCCGTACTAATGAAAAATTAGTAACTTTATAAATAAATCTGAATAGAATATAA
>JBBMKC010199665.1:0-14215 GCA_037834085.1 Bipalium vagum | reverse complement strand
AATATTAATAATATTAATAATATTAATATTAATAATTAAATATTTTAAATTTTGAAAAAGTTTTACATACTGTTTTTCCTAAGTGGTGGCTATGTTTGGAAAGGCATTGTCACTCAGGAAAATTCAGGATAATTTTGTGAAAAGTTTTCCCAATTAAGTTGCCATTGTCCGAATAACAGACACTTGGAGATCTTATATGAGGATAGAAAAATCAGGAAAATTATCCTAAAAATTTAGCAAGATTGTTATTTTATTGACAATGGTTTACGGAACGAAGGCATTCAGTATTTCAAGAAGGGTTATTTTTGTAGAAAATTTTAGAATTAGAAGCAGAGTATTTCTTTTCAGTTACGAAGAATTCTACGATTAGACTATTTTACAAAGATATTTTATTCAGGAAGTTTGTTTGTATTTTACAATATTTTCAATGGAAAATGTGGAGTTCGATCATGTTTAGATTCTTCTAACTGATGATCCAAAGATTGTTTGAAATCATTTGTTTGGGGAAGGGTTCTTTTTTTCTTCTAGTTACTTTTCATTTCATTATTGTTATTGATTGACCAATTTCTTTGATTTTATCGTTTGATATTTATTGTTACCGATATCATTATTTGATTTTAACTTAGTGTATCATCTATCCATTTTTATTGAAATTGATTAATTTTGGGTATAAATACATATAAAGTATTGACAATAGTTACGAGCAACATTTTATCTATTGATTTTGAATAACAGGAATTTGTGGATGTGAAACATTTGAGAATTGTGTAAATCATTGTGTATTGTTAATAAAGTTTTATTGTCGAACTGATTATTTTTCTTTTCATCATAAACACCAACCATTAGTGGGGAGAAAGATAACGACTCAAAAGTTTATTACTTAGTTGAATAGTAACAAATGTAAATTTTCAATAAAAAGAAAAATCAAAAATTATTTGTCCTTGAATTTATTGCAATTATAATTTTTTCAATTATAAATTAAAGTTTGTATTTATCCATCACCATAACATGAGATTAATGAACGTATAAATAGGAAGACACGTGTAAGTTAATGACAAGAATTACATCTTTTGGATCTACTGTTGACTTTCTTTATCATATGAACTTCAGAGAAAAGTTTTAGTCTTCATCTAGTCTGTGTTCCAACCTTTAATCAGAACTTGAGGAAAAATATAATAAATATATATCTCATCTCAAAAGAATGAATAAAAGTTTTATGGTTTATTTATTATATAAAAATGTACAATTTATTTGTATTATGATTGAAATACTAATTCAAATCAGATTCCATAACTTTTAAATCGAAATTCATATTAGGTCAGTAAGTCGAAAAAGTTATTTTGTTGAATTTAGATTCAAATAATTTAATACTAAATATCAATTTAGATTCAAATTTAGTAGAATAAACACAAATTACTGAGTTTTTTTCGAATCAAACTATTCAATGGTCAAGACTAACTTTATCAAAATCAAAATTGATTTACTATTTTTAAATAAACTAAAAGTACCTTCAAAAATAGGTATTTGGTTCACGAATTAAAAAAAACTCTATATGTAGCCCTACAGGGTTATTATCTAAAAAGTTTCTAACCTTTACTGATTTGGACAGCTGCTGCTACCAATGTATACAGCTAATGCTGCCAGAAAGAAAAATAATTCTTACGGCAGCCGTTAATTTTCCGGTCTCAACTTCTTTTTTCCATTATCATGATGAGAAAGTTAAAAATCCGGCCTGGAGACACGAAATTAGACATTTTAGAACAAATTACTAAAGGCAGGATCAATTTTGAATTAATGATCTAAATAGAGAATTGACATTCTCCATTAATAAAACTGGCTTAAGACTGATTAATCGTCTGACCAGAATAGTAAAAAAAGATTTGAAATCCGCATTGAATGGCCACAAAAAATCTCTGCAGAAATTGGGTCAGAAGATAATACGAAAATATTGCACCTAATAAACAATTTTTTATGCCCTCAATTATGTGACAGGAGCCTACGATGGGTCCTGCCCTGTTAGGCCGTTTCTGAGCGAACAGGGTAGGGCTCAGCAAACGACCTTTTGGATCTATCGTCTACGGGATTGGTGAGAGTAATTATCATTTCTTTCTTTTGTTGTTTAAAATTAACATTTGATTCTATTTATTAATTCACATTTTGATTTAATTAATACCAAATGATTAAAATGAAATTAATAATTAACGAATAAAAATGAAAAACAAAACGAAATCTAAAATATCCCAGGGTCGTCCTCTAGATTTTTTTTCGGTCATCTAGGGATTCCCAAACACGCTAGGTCCCCTTGTAAAATCCTTTGCATAGTCATCCTTGCCACAAACGAAATTAACAAAATAATCTGTTTCTAATTGCTTCCAACGAAATAATTCTTCTTGATCGGTAATCGTCTTCTTGATAATCGTTCCTACAAATAAATTTTCCAATATCTTCGATTTTCCCATTTTGCTTTTCTGGAAGAATTTCTGAGAATACCCATCTTTTTATATATTTCTAGAGATTGATCTACTATCATCAATCCCTACGCTGTGAGACACCTATTTCCCCTAATATTCATTAATCAAAGTCTATCTCCACGCCGAGATAAAATTTGATCAAACAAGTAATTAATTAAAATTTACATTCCTCATAACGGGACACACCTGTCACGACATAATTAATGAAAAAAGAATAATACCTTTAATTAATACCTAACGACGAGATTTTTATATACGGCTTGAATAGAATAATTTTAAAAAACCTTTTTTTTCAAAAAAATTTTTATTGATATTATTAATATTATTACCATTATTAATCTTATTATTATTATTAATCTTATTATCATCAATCTCACCATTTGACCTTTTGTGTCTTTGGCAAACCAAACATACTTAAAATAATAAAAAGATTGATATTGATTTAAAAATTGATTTAAAAATCAAGATTTTTTCAATTTCAAATTTATTAATTTATTTTTATAATTTTCATTTTAATATTTTCATTTTCCAAAAATATGTTGTCTAAATAATATTTTCAATAAATAATAGTTTTAATATCGAAATAAATTTTCTAAAATCAGAAAAAAATTAATTACTATTATTATTTTTTAAATTATTTTAATAAATACAGTCAAACCTTTATAATTTTCCACTCTCTCTAATTTACCAATATATTTTTTCACTATAAAAAACATAAAAATGTATTTTTAAAATATACCAAAATCGAATTTTGGAAAATTTTGATTATAAAAATCTAAATCATTTATATGAAAATATGAATTTATTTTGCATTTTGTTTATATGAATTATATGAGTTTATGTGAAATTGAAATTTTTTAAAATTTTATACGTATGATAAAGAACAATGACGAAGATAAAAGAATGCGTTAAAATGCAAATGAAAAATAAGAAATCATTGATTACTCAGAAAATAACCCGAAGTTAACAGATACCAGAATCGCTAGTATATTTTCTGAAAAATTTTAAACTATAGTTAAGCGAAGATCCATTTTAAATTATAGAAGTTCTAAGAAATCTATTTTCAGGACATATGCCATAAATCCTTATCTCACTAATAATCCCAAAGAAAGAAATTATGAATCAGTTAACAAAGAACTTTATGACTGGATTTCAAGAATTGAATCTGCTGGAGGAATTTATAACGAGAAGATTATGAAAGAAAAGGCTTTATATATAGCTGACACATGTGGTTTAACTACTTTTAAGGCCTCTAATGGCTGGCTTTAAAGCTTCAAAATTTATGATCTTGATTCCATAATTAATTGTGATGAAACTGCTCTATTAGAAAATGAATTAAGACATTCAATGATAGAGTAACAGTATTTTTATGCACAAACATGACAGAATCTATCAAAATGAAGCCATTAGTTATCGGAAAACTCAAAAGTCCAAGGTCATTAAAACACTAACTATTCTGAAATCTGTAACTATTATTTTATTAAATCATCATGGATGACAACAATTATTTTTAATAAATGGTTGATAATATTTGATGGCAAGCAGAGAAATAAAAATCAAAAAATAATTCTTATACTAGACAATTGTCCGGCGATTCGTGTCTGTGTTCAAACATTTTATTGAAATACATTTTCTACCAATAAATTAGACTAATATTACTCAGCCTCTTGATGGCGGTATTATCAAAAGTTTTAAAATAAAATATTTTCATTTTTTGGTTTCTAGTGCTGTGTATAAAATGGATAAAGGTATTTATGCAGAACATGCATTCTGACCTTACACTCAAAGATATTAGTTGGTCTTGAAATAAAGTGAAATCAGAAAAAATTTCAAGTTGTTGGAAACATGCAGGATTTATTTGGATAGTCCACTTCAAGAAGCAAATTTGTTAATTCAGGTAGATTTTAATACCGAAAATTTGGAAATACAAGATTAATTTATATATGGAATATTCCTGATGCAGTGGGACCTAAACAACTTATTGATGAATTCATTCGGAAAATTTTATTATCTTTAGCTGATACAAATAATAAAGATTTTTTAGAGGTTGATGATGAAATTTTTGAAAATAAAGATCAAAGCGAAGAAGATACTGAGCAATAAGTATATCCAATTAACTTTGGACTTGAACATTTTAATAATTTGAAAAAGTTCATAAATAATGATGAAACAGCTAACATCAGTGTTTTAAATGCTCTTTCAGAATTAGAAATCTGAATTCGAAAGAAAATATTAAAAATACTAATTCTGAAATAAGTGATTACTTTCAAATAAAGATTCAATGAAAAAAAATTTTTTTTAGTGTTTGTTTATTTTTTAAAATTTCGACGATTTACTGTTATTTATTTCGTTTTTTTATTTACCTCTATAAATTGCCAATCTTTTAAAATTGTGTCCCAAAGTTTTTGGTAAATTATAGAGGGTTGACTGTACTCAAATAAATATTTAAAAACTAGTTTTATTTTATTTCAGTAAAATGAAAGCTTTTATAAATTTCCAAGTTATTTATTTTATAATAAATTAATATTTCCATTTATAATTTTTGAAATATTTTAATTTATTTTTAGTTGTCATTCTGAAAACGCACCAAGTTATTATTTATAAAGACGAAAGTTTTTTTTAATCATAATTTGTAGAGGTACGAAGATATACACAAAATAAGAAAATGACCAGTCATTCAGAAATTAAAGAATGTTTTCCCGCGTGTTTTTGTAAATTTTACAAAGATAAATTTTAAGCTGATAAACAAGTTTTTAAAGTTATGCATTTCTTTGTTCCAAATACTACGTCATATTTTGTACAGGACAAAAATCAGACATGATCGTAAACATTAAAAATAAAAAATTAACTAAAGATTATTTTTTTAATAAATGGTTAAAAGCAATTTATAACCCATAAATCTAGGTGTATGAAAGTCACGAATCAGTTAAATAAAATAAAAGTCAATGAGCTCATGAGAACTTGTTCACGTCCAGCTTCAAATTCAGTTTGAAACAGACTACTTGCAAAAGAACTCTGGCTTAATTGGACATTCAAGTGGACAACCGGGTCGCAGATGCTACCCATTTACATTTGAACAATTGTTTGTGTTGTAGCTCAAAGTAACGTGTCAAGAGTGATTCTCACTCTCTCCAACTAGTGTAGTTGCTTGATACTGTTTATACGAAATAAAAAAAGATCTTTTCTGATTTTTCATTTTATTAATTTCACTTTTATTTTTATTAAATTGTTTCTTAATAGTTGACAAAATGTTCCTTATGTTTTGTATTTAATACAAGACTTTATTTTAAACTCTTGTTAACCCGAAATTTACTACTTTAATTTAATACTTTGAATAAATATTTTATAGAATTTACCCATTATATTTTCATAATTTAAAAAATAATATTGTATTTATGAAAATTTTCTTTTAAGAAATCGAGAAACAAAATACTTGGAGAGACTGATGATCATATGATTTAATCGATCCACATTAATATTATTTATCATTTCATTCTATATAAAATTAAAGTGGCACTAAAATATTTTTATCAAATTATTTTAACTAATAACATGAAAAAATTATGCTAAATTAATCTGTAAAATCTATCGGCTCTAGAGATAGCCTTATTTTTAAGACTTTAAATTATAACTTTTCAAAATTTAATTTTTTCATATTTTTATCTTCCATACTCTTTCATTATGCAAAAGTTGTAGTATTAAAAACAGTTAGTTTATTTTTACATAATAAAGCAAACATTTCATTTTTTATAGAAAATAGGTAAACAATGGATTTTAATTATTTGGTTACATTTGGTTACAGAAGTTAAACAAATATAATACTTAAAGCAATAATTTTTATTAATTGATTTCAAAAACAAGTGACAGGGAGTAAAGCCATTTATGTAGCTACATTTTACAGCTCGTTTTAATTTCTGATTGCTTGGGATTTTAATTTTGGTTTTCTGTGCCCGTTTGGAACAGGCGCGCAGAACATCCTCATTAATCCAATCAGTGTCGCCAATCTCAGCAAAGCTGACTGTACAAATTGACCAACCACGGTCGATCTACAATGAAAATGCATGGATATTTTGTACAAGATCATCATGCAGGTAATTAATTTAAATGTAGTACGATTTGATTTTAATTATTTCCCATATCGTGGATCAAAATATTGATTGTTTCATTTTATTGCAGCTATGATACGATCAGAATTCGACAAGTATCTCGTAACCAGAAACAATGCATCTCTGTGTCAACAAAACTCAGAAAATTTCTGCCATCGAGTGTCAGCAATGAATTGTACTGCTTGTAAATCGAATATTAAAGAAAGATTTTTCTTAAAAGTCGCCGATAAAATATGGCATATTAATTGTTTGAAATGTTGGATCTGTCGAGTCGAATTGCATACGGAGATATCTTGTTTTATAAAAGATGGAGTTATCTATTGTAAAGAAGATTACAATCGGTAAGTTTGAACTTTAATATTAATATGAAATATCAATATTTACTATGATGAAAGAATGACTATTAAACAGAAATAGTTGTTCAAAATAATTTCTCAACCATTTTTGTGAGAATAAAAGTGAACAAAAACAATGAAGAAAAAGGAGTAAATTGTTTATTTTAACTGAGACAATTTTTGATAAAAATCCATTGATTTATCACGTATATGAATTAGAATCAAACATTTTCGTGTTTTATAAGCTTTTTGGAAATATATCATTGAAAAGTTTCAAGAAATGAATGATAATATAATTACAAAAAATTACTTAAACTTCCTTAGCTCTGATTTTTAGAGATGACTGAAATTCCGCTTCTATAAAGTAATTGACATTTATTTTATTTTAGTAAATTATCAAGTTGATTTCCATTAAAAAATTGACGTTTTTAGATTCGTTTTTTAATTCTTGCATGGTTTATTTTAAATAAAATTGTGTATAAAGAGACAATTTTCTATAATTACTCTAAAATTTTAATAAATTTAAGATTTTCAAAGTATACTAATTGTTGACTTTTATCTAAGTCTTCACTTTTTATCTTTTATAAAACATTTGAAATTTTTATTATCTAATTATTATTAATTAATATTAAAAAATTATGGGTGGAACAATATTTTAGCCTATTTGGAAGAAAATGTTGCATTCGGTGTGGTATAAAAATTATGTACGATGAATTGGTGATGAAAGTGAAAAATTTGGTTTTCCATGTAACATGTTTTTGCTGTGTACAGTGCGGAAGAATGTTAAATCCAGGAGAATATTTTGGTTTGAAAGGATTGCTGCCATTTTGCCAAGATGATCTCATGAAAAATTCCATGAATATTAACGAAGATTTTATTCACGACTTACAAAAAGAACATTCAAATGCAACTGGTACAATTCCACATTTTTTTCTTTTTCATCAACTGTCTAGAGTAAATAATTTTTACCATTCATCTCTGAATGACCCGCATAATTTTCATTCCGCCATTCCCAAAGTTAGGGGTAAAAAGAAAAGAAAATGCAATGAACTCGGTTGGATATTTAAATAATGAATTAAAGTGATTAAAATCAATTCTATTAACAGATAATTTATACGAAGTGTCAGAGGATTTTCGTATTGGAAACGCATCTCGACAAAAACGAATGAGAACATCGTTTAAACATCATCAATTAAGAGCGATGAAGTCTTATTTCGCTTTAAATCACAATCCTGATGCAAAAGACTTAAAATCACTTTCAGAAAAAACTGGATTATCCAAAAGAGTTTTACAAGTAAGATAAATTATCTGTAATTTATTTATTATTTATTTTTATAATTATCTTTATAAATTTATTAATTTCTATTTGAAATTATTTTTTTAAAACTCATGCTTGTTTTAAAATTAGCAATATTATTTCACCCTTAAATAATTAGTAACAAACATCTTTTTAATTTTTAAAATTATCTAAAAAAACGCAATAATTTTTAAAGTAATAATTGATAAACATAATTATGATAAAAACATTACGTTTCATTTTCTTTTATATTTGTTATATTACTCATATTTTGTTTTAGATTATTTTAATTCATTTAGTACCATTATTAAAATAGTAGTCACAATTTTGGTACTTTTATTTTATTTATTTCTATTAACCTGAATTTTATTAATTAAAGCTCTCAGCTCCGTATTATTACTTCAAATTATCGATATAGATTACTATTATAAGATACCAATTGTGTTCATTAGATCTAGGTTATAATTATTAATCTATGATTTTCCAATAGTCTTTTTAATATTTTAAAATTCGCAAATGAAAAAAATATAATTTTTTTCTTTATTTTGTGAAAAGAAATCCGAAAACATATTAAATATTTATTCTTAAGAACTTAAATATGTTTAGTAAATGTTAATTGCGAATGTTGACAAATATCTCTTAAAATTAACCTCATTAGAAATTAAATCAATATAACAATACTTGAAAGTATTTAATTTTCATAATTGTTCTACAAATAATTTTACTGTCTCCCAAATATAAGATTATTCCTAGACAATGAGAAAAGAAGAGCTTGTCATAAATCCAACTGGAGTAATTTTAATTACTACTTTCTATCCCCAGGTTATATGATGAAAACCATTTATAATTTGTAAATTATTTTACAATAATAAATGCAATATTTTTAATCGAATTCACAAGAAAGGCTAACAAATATTATTATTAATTAATTTTCATATTGATTGTTACATTCAGTCTGAAAATTTTTGGAAAAACCATTCGTCTAAATGATTATTACAAAATTAAAATATACAAATTTTATTCTTCCTTTTTCTTTTTATTATAGTTACCACAGATAGTTATTGTTACAATCAATAGTTCATAATAAATCTTCAGCACATTGTCTAATAGGGAGCTGTCTTCATTATAATCAGTGTTGTTGTTGTCGATCATTATGGTATCCGCTATTTTATCGGCATCAGAAGCAACTAAAGTTGACATTTACTTATTTCGATGAAAAGCCAATTGTGCGGTGCTCTATTTAATATTTGAAGAGACACAGAATAAGAAATTTGTATTGATTATATTGCATTATATTTCCTTCTCTAGTTTTAGTTTTGTTAGTATTGTGTTATTCTGCTTTGGTCATGACCCTAAACAATCAATGATAAAGGTGTCGAGCTCAAATTCCATCCTGGAAGTGCTTTTCGAGTTTGCTTCATTAGTGACCCAGGTTCTCATAATGGTTCCATTACATGTTTTTTCAGTGTCAAATCTGCATTTGACATCAATCAAAAATAGTTTTCTTGATTTTGTGAATTCGATTTGCAGGCCAATTTTATTTTTAATACTATTTCACGAAACTTTTAAATGTACAATGGTAAAATTTTGTGAATCTTTTCAACCTAACAATTGCTCTTCTGATTAAGGATAAAAAACTGATTCACTGTTTCAGGTTTACTTAAAATTTTTTAAAAAGTTAAATAACTAAAAAAAAATAATCCGCAATCCTCTATTAATTCACCATATATCCTTAAGGTCTGGTTTCAGAATGCTCGTGCAAAATATCGTCGAAATATTTCTCGAAATGAAAATACATCCCAAAGCAGTCTTAAAGATGCCAAATCTGTTGAAGATGATTCTGAACTTGGCACATATTCAAAAGATGATGATGTAAACGACTCTTCGTCAAATATTGACAATGAAGAAATATATATGGATGAAGATGATTCTGATATTCTCGATCCAGAAGACGATATTTCCAATGAAAGTCACTCGAAAATCCCATGTCTTCAATATTTGAACCGTAATTCATCTCCTGAAATTTCCGAATTAAGCTGTTCAAGTACTGTTGGACCAGAAACGAACATATCATTTGATAATGTCGAAAAAAATGGTGACATTTTTCATTCACTTGTGAATGATATAGGTCAGAATGTCTCTCGGTTGCTTTCGGCTCCCTCATCAATCTATGCCAATCTATAAAATAAGCTTAATAAAGAAGTTTGGATTATTTGACAATAGTTCATTTGCTTATTTTTTGTGTTCTTGTAAATAAAATTTTTCAAAATTGTCCTTATTATAAGCTTTTACTTATGTTGAAATTCTTACAATGTCTTATTTAAGAAAAATATTCCAGTAAAACTGACATATCCATAATTTATGAATAAATATTATGTATTAAATATTTTTAAATTAAAATATATTAAATATTAATGATAGAAGACAAGAAGAAGAGAATAGAATGAATGATAGTGTATAAATTTTTGAAGAAGGACAATATGAGTTTCACGAATAATTTGAGCATAATTCCAGAAGAGGTGAATTCGGTGAAAATAATTATGATAGACGAGTTTAAGATGCAGATATAGTTTACCATAAGATGCAAGGACGTCCAAGTATCACATTGAAGATTCAAGGTATAGAAATGGATTGTCTCCTAGACATAGGAGCAAGAATAAATGTGATAAGCTCAGAACTATTTCACAGATTTCAATATACAAAGATGATTAAAACCAATGAAAAATTAAGATTTGCAAATGAGAGCAAGTTAGAATTGCTAGGAAAAGCTGAGTTAGAAGTGGATATCAGTGACAAAATGAGAAACATTACTTTCAGGATAGTGGACAATATCACACTCAAAATAATCGGAGATGTGAAACTACAGCAACAATTCGGATTGGCTTTACACTGGGAGTTCAGACAACCACAAGAAATTAAAAGTGATGTATGTAATATAGAAGCAAAGTTTGGAAGAGTAATATTAAATGCTGAAAGATTTCAAAAGGCCTTAGAAATGGCTTAGCAGAATTTCAATTACTTTCGAAATATGAGTTGTTACTATTATATCTTTAAAAAGTAACCTTCACCTGCTAATCAACAACTATACAATATATTGTGTTCGTTTTACTATTTACTTTACACGTTATGTGAATCAAAATTCCCACAATAATAATTTATTCGTACCCTAAGTGAATCAAACTAATCACAGTTCAATATACAGGAGGATCAAATATCTGAAATTCATTATCACCAATTTAATCAAAGGTCCGCATATATTTAATAAAAGAACCATGAGAAATTTGACACTACAAAAAAATCATTCAAATTTGGCACAACATATAGCCGTCAATTAACCTTGATACTACATAAAAAAATCAACTAAATTTGACTCTACATTTTCAGAAATGTAGTGTAAACTTAAGTTGATCCAAAATTTTATATAAAATTAAAACATTTGCATTATTTAATCATTTTTTGATTTACCATTAAGAAGTATGAGATAAATATAACACAGAACATTTAGTTTATCTGGTTGATGACTTTCATTAGCTTTATCAGATAATGTAACTTTTTTTTTGTATGATCGTATTATATATATATAATATTTTGGCTTTATTTTATTTTAAAATTAATTATAAATTTTTACTTAAGATAATTCATCTTCTAAACAATATTTTCAAGAGAAGAACCAATAAGTATCATTCTAAATAATGATAAAATTTTATTTCACTGTCAAAACAAAGATTCTCAATTTTTATAAATTTTTAAAATGTCTCAAACTGAAACTTTTTTCAAATGTGTCTTCGTCTTAACTCAAACTTATTTGAGGTGGATAGTGAAATTGATTATTTTCTCATTAACTTTAGCTCACTTTTTTTATCAAATATCTTAAATTTTATTTCATTAATATTTTTGTAATTAAATGATAGTAAATTTGGAATTTTGATTTTTCAATAATTCTAGATCTTCTTCTAACATTATTATTCGAAAGGAAGTCGAAAAAACACTTGTTCTTCTACCATTATAAAATTCTCCTTCAACAATCAGTCTACCTATTATAAAACTTTAAAAACATTTTGATTCATAATCACCTTCTGAATAATGTTTTATTCAAATCCTAACATATCAGTAATTTATTTTTCTGGAAATGAAAAAATACAGCCTTTTCAGATACAGATTTCTTCATTAAACAGTATGAAGAAATTGGATTATCATTCATTTTTACATATTACTACTGGTTTTAATGATTCTAATTTTTTTTTACTTTTAAATATATTCTCCATATATACTAGTGGACAAATTAATTCTCGATTTTTAATTTTAATTGTATTTTAAAATGAATGCAAGAAATTATATTAACTATTTGTTATTAATATACCTTGAAATTATTCTTAATTAAATTGCTAAATGAAACGTTATTTTAATCATTGTTTAATTAAAGCTAATTTGAGTATAAATTAAATAATTTTATAAGACAAAACGTTTTTCGATTTTTAAATTAAAGCCATAATATTCAAAATTAAACGTGGTAGATAGTTTTTAAATGTAATATTAATTCATCTTAACTTATTTTTTAGTGAAATGAAATCCGATGAATTAAGACAACGAGCCAAGGCTATGAAGTATGAAAGGCATACCTTTAAAGAAATAAGTGATGTCCTAGGTATAAGTTACGATGCCGCAAGAAATTTATGCAACTATAAGAAGATTAAACATTCTAAGAGATGTGGACGACATAGAAAAATAACAAAAGCAATTGCTCTATCCATAAAACAATCTATTGCACGTTTTAAAAGTTCTGAGGAAAAAGTCTGCAGTTCAAAAATTAAAGAAGATTGTCTAATTAATGCTTCAACGAAGACAGTACAGAGATACCTGACAACAATAGGTGCTAAATACAAGCGATCAAAGAACCATATCGGTTTAAGTCAGACGCACAAAGACCAAAGAGTAGCAATTTGTTCCAAGTGGATCATCGAAGATCACAACTGAAACTTAACTATTTTTTCAGATGAAAAACGCTTCAGTATGGACGGTCCAGACAATTGGAGTACGTATATTATGCCGGGTAAATTCTCAGTTAGAGAAAGAAGGCAATGCAAAGGCGGCGGTATTATGGTATGGCTAATGACATTCTCAAATGGTCTGCTATCTTACAGAATAATTAGAAACAAGTTCAAAGCAGTGGACTACATTGCCATGTTTTAAGATAAACTTGTGCCATGTATGAGGTTAAATTATGGAGATAAGTTTTACTTCCAGGAAGATAATTGTAGTTTATAAAGCCAAAATTATAAAGGATTTCATGACAGCAAACCATGTGAATGTCTTAGAATGGCCAGCCAAGTCTCCAGATTTGAACATTGTAGAAGACGTCTGGAAATTAATCTCGGACATCGTATACGACAGACCTACATTTCACAAAAAGGCGGATTTAAAGAAGGCCATAGTGGATAGTATTACACACATCCAAACAAAGAGTTCAATTTTGGAATTATATAAAAGAATCAAGAAGCGTTTATGTTCTTTTCTTTATAAACAAGGCAATTTGTGTAATAAATTATTTAATTAATTTACTTATGTTTACATCGAGAAATGTTTTGTCCTTTTCAAAATTATTATTTTCTAATAAGTTAATTTATTTATCACTACAAATAATTCAATCTGAGTTTTTTGTAATTAATGTAAAACAATACTTTGATCTTCAAGTTCATTCAAAAAAATCTTTAATTACAATTAAAATTACCGATTAACATTTCAAAATAAAAATCGAGAATTAATTTGTTTATAGATATACAGTGATGGTAAAAAGTCTTGCATCACCACAATAAAAGTACATTTTTTTACATTTTGAACAATTTTTGTACAATCTTGTATGAAATTTTTAGCAAACATTACAAGGCTAACACTTCTCATGATATATCAAAAGAAATAGATAATTTTTCCGCGATAAAAGTTTGCTAAAACAATAAAGATACAATTTTTACAATATATGCTTTATTTATGACATATGCATCACAAAGT
>JBBMKC010199654.1:0-14215 GCA_037834085.1 Bipalium vagum | reverse complement strand
GTGACTTTAATATAGAATCTGATGAAGAATTTAAAGGATTTGATTAATAAAATTTTGTATTCTTAATAAAATAATTGCGTTATTTAAATGTATTTAATTTTTCCTAAATTCTTTAGATAAGACGCATACTTAAGCATAAGGCGCACCTTAAAATTTTTAGATTATTAACTTTTTTTTTCGTATAAACCGCGGTTTATCCCCGGTATTTACGGTAGTCTTTATTAATTTATCTAAGCCAGTAACGTTATTATGAATTTTATCAACAATCTCAACATTTAAAGAATTGTTACTAATTAACTTTTGAGTGTTTATACGGCTTAATTTTTTAAAATGAAATAAAAGTATTCTTTTTCTGAAATTGTGAGATTTGCTCTTTTCGCATTTGATTATTTGTAATCTAAAATATAAATTAAAAAATTTCCAATACGCACAAAAGTTATGGGTTATATAAAAATCGCGTACACTTGGGATACGATCTGGGAACGCATCGACATGTGCGGTGATCTGGTCGATTGAACGGGATTTTAGTTCATGTATTGATCGGCCTCATTGACACTGTTATTAATGTCGTATGATTGAGTTTGGTTGTTATTGTTCCTTTGTCTGTTTCTGTCATTGTCTAAAGCCGATGATCCTTTATTGGTCATCTGTTGATCTTTATTGATGGTAAAATAATTTCTTTTTAATAATTTTTAAAATATTTCAATTCCTAAAATTTATAAGATAACAAATTTTTATTTCAATATATGATAATTTAATAATTTTAATGTTCATAATATCAATTAATAAGTAATTTTATTAGATTAAATAAAATACTCATACATAATTAATCTTTAAAATTCAGATCTTTTTAATAATATATTTATTAATAAAAATATTTTTATACTGAAATAAAATTTGGTATTTCAGAAACTATGAGTTTGTTACATTAAGGTGATTTGTAGTTTTTAATAACCTTGACAACATTAAAATTTAAATTGAAAATTAAAATAATTAATGTATTTATTTAGAACATTTTTGAATTATTTATATCTTTTGTAGATTTAGAAATTTAAGATTAGTATTTGTCTAAGTGATAAATGAATGAATTCAAGTGTTTTTTCAATCGAAATTTTTATTGATAGAATTCGTTTACTCGAAGGGGAAAAATGTTACTTTCCATCAACTGTTTTAAAGTTTCTCAACTATGAACCGGCAGTTATCAGTAAAATTGAAAATGATCTTCAATTGCAATTTAGAGAATATTTAAATTTAATCGACAATTCTAGTAAACATCAAAAGATTTTTCAAATCAATGAATTGAAAGATGTCGATGGAAATTTTATCGTGAGAAGAGGTAAAAGTATTCTTTTCGAAGCTAATACGATATCGCTAATATCTGAGTTTAACACTTTGCCTCTTTATATTCTTGTGTGTGATGACTACTTCCAACCGAATCATTTGGTTGGAGTTATTGCAATCAGATTGTCCCAGACAATATTGAACTTAGTCCGTAAGATATCAAACAATAATCACACGGTTTCTGAGGATGTTGTGGGCAAGTTTCCAATAGTAAATTTGATAGGGGATGCCATAGGAATGATGACATTGAAATTGCGATTGATTTTTGTCGGCGCAAGTCTTGCTCCACATTTGCCTCGCGATCAAGAGATCGAAATAAGGGTGAAAAATAATTTGGTTAATCCTGTTGACAAATCTTTACAATATGGATCTATGGCCAGACAAGATGAAGGAAAAAGAATTGACCCAACCAATGTCCTGACAAGAACCATGGGGTGTCAGACGTCAGTGAAGAAGAACATTGACATTCAAGTGGCACCGAAAGAGTTTTCTGATGTTTTAAAGGGAAACTGTTTAAATTTTGCTAAAGTGGGCCTGACGATTGATCCAAACGATCCATTATTAGAAGATGCACCTCCAATCATATATAATAGCAATTACGGAAACTGGTCGAGCAGTGAGTCCGATTCCGAGCAGAAAAGTATTCCAAAAATCGAAAAAGAAAGACCTCAAAGCTTAAAATTTGGGAAACCTACATCGGATGGTGTTCCTGCAGTCAATGGTCATCTTGACGAATTAAAATATTGGAAAAGTCAAGAAAGCGTTAGAGACGATCCGAAGAACAATAGTCGAAGTCTTGGGAAAAGTGTAACCAATGGCGCGAAAAAAGGGAGAGTAAAATTCGTCAGCCGATCAAAGAGTGAGGATAATCAAAGATCGTTCAGACCAACGTTTTCCGCCAAATCTAAAGAGGAAACTCGTGAAGATTTCATCAAGAGATTATCAATGCCGAAACACCGAGCTCAATTACCGTCGGGTATTGTTCCCAGTGGTAAAGGGTGGATCCGAAAAGAACCGGAATATTGTGGACCCTCGCGGAGCACGTTAAATTACAAAATGACGAAAACTCTCGTTCGTCGGATCGAGTTGCATAATCCCGACTCGTCCAGGCTAAAAATGACGGCTTCCAAACAGTCTCGAGATGTTTCTATCAAAATTCCAAGTTCCGATTTATCATCAGTTCCGAAACCCAGTCAGAGTTCCGATTTCACATCGCCAACCCACACACCTGTTCCTCGTCTGAAACGCAATCCACTCGTTCCTCCACTGTTTGGTACCGAGACCAGTATGTCTGCGCCAAGTTTCACAGTATCAGGTGAGTCGAGCAACACGACGGAGTATTTGAACAGAAATTCTCGTGCCATCAAAAAAGGTCAACAAAAGAGCAACAAAAGATCATCGGTCCCTGAGAACAATATCGACGATGTCAATGACAACCGAAATCGTCAATGGAACAATAACAACCAATCCCAATCATACGATACCAACGAAACTGTCAATGAGGCCGATCAATACTTGAACTTAAATCCCGTTCAATCGACCAGATCACCGCACATGTCGGTGCGTTCTCAGACCGTACCACAGGTGGATAGTGATGTCGATGAAAGTGAGAGATCGGTAATCGAAAACGACGAAGAAAACGACCTTCGTCTTCGCCGATCGCACAGTCGCATTCACGAAGAACAAAGTGAATACCGATCTGAGAATATGAATCTCAGAAGTAGTCGGACTGGCGACGAGTACTCCAATGACTTCAACCAATTCTATTCCAGTGATAATTTCACCGGTAAATCGGCTTCGAAAAGACTTTCAATCGGTTCACAAATTTCACAGGTGATTATCGATTTAGAATTTATTGATTTATGAAAAATTAAACATATAACGAACACATCTGTCATTAAAAAATAGTTCCGATTTAGAGATGTTCAGATCGAAAAATGTCTTGGCACCATCATTGGATCGCTTTCTTTTCAAATAATTTTTCATAATTTTCTAAATCACTATATTTATTGTCTCGTTACCATGGTTTCCTTTTGGAGTTTTATGCATCAATGCTAAATGCAATTTCTGTTGCTCCTTATTTGAATGAAATAAATATGAAACCAATTTTTTTAAAAGAACTAATTTTCTCGTTAACAAATAGGCGCTGAAAAATTCTTTTATTCAATCTTCTTTATTTTCTAAAATTTCTTGAAAAAGAAATACGAAATCAACGTCTTTACAGTGATTCTTTTCATGGATGTGTTACAGAACGTTTTAACTTTTTTGATTGCATTTTATTTGATTTTGACCTTGTTTAAATGAGCATTTCCACTGAGTGTTTCGAAACATTATTTGTCAATATTATTCTGATGTGAAAAATTCTATTTGCTGCTACACTTTCAATTTGGCTAAGTATTTATACTTTGAAAACCTGTTAAAGAATTATAAAGATTACGACCAACGGAACCGTTGATGAATCTGTTGATTGACTTTGGTTCGTGAGTTTTAATATCGACAAAAGGGATCTGAAAGATTATCGAAAGCGTTTTGCCATTTTAAACAACCAAAGGCGATTACCATCCGTATTGTATACATACATATATATATACTGTCCCAGACAAAACTTATTTTGATCTTCTAATAATAATAATCATGGCAACAATTGGCTCAACAGTCAACGTCTGAAACGATTAAAGTTAATCCACCAGTGACAGCTGAGTTTGATAGCACAGAAGATTTTAAATGTCATTAATGTGCCACGCCAACAAAACAAACTTTATTTTCCGTGGCATGAAGACATCGCTTGGAAAGAAGCAGAAAGTTAATGATTTGGCTGGAGGGTAGTTGAATTGAGAATTAAAATTTCTTATTTTTATTCAATGTTATTTTATATTGATATTTTATTATTTATAGATTTATTATTTATATATAGATTTACAATAAACTTTGACTAAATTAAATTATCTAATTTTCTTTAGTCAAAATAAAATTAATATTTTGATCAAAACGCCACTCTGAGCTTTTATGTTAGTTTAATATTCGAGTCGAAATTGAATTTTTTGACCAGTTTCTAAAAAAGATCCATGCGAACAGAAAATAAAAGAGCAGAATAACAAATCAATAAAATATTTCCTGATTTTGTTCGTTCCAGACATCTGAATGGCGCACGGATTATTCACCTCGTTCTTCGACAAGTCAAACTTATCAATCGAAAGTGGAAGAACCGGCTCGTTCTCCCGATCTCGGAACTCATAGATCACCTCCGCGGTCTCCTCACAAACCGAGGCGATCTCTTCTCGCCACTGGAGTGATGCCGGTAAGTTTGATCGGAAATCAAATTGTCTAGTGCTTAAATTAATGTCGTTTTGGGCTTATGTTTGGTTTGCTATTGTGTAGGGCGGACGATTCCTGGACAATACCGCTAGCAGTAGCTTCAAATCTTTCGACAGCTACAAGCCTTCACTGATCGAGTCTTTGGAAATCTCCAATTTGGACTCGTCGGGATTCGATGGCAATCCGTCGATGTTGAGGGCCAATTCCGCAGGTGCAGATTTGACCAGTTTCACCAAGGTTACGAAATATGAGCGGTCTTTGATTCCCAGCAACATGAACAACAATTTTCTGACAGGAACCCAGCACATCACTAGTACGGTTGGTTCGTTGCGAACCAACGACTCTCAAGTGCTTACCTCAGAATCTTATTATTGAGTAGAATGAGAATGCGTTATTTAATTTTTTGTTTGAAAATTTGCCCAGTTATATTCGCTGTGTGAGATTTGCTTTTTGTGATTTTATGGAAGTAATTTGTTTCATGTCATATGGCTTTTATGGAATAGATATTTTATATGCTCAATTTTAAAGATAATATTTAGAAAATTTTTGGTGTTAAATTATTTCCTCCATTTTTTCATTTGTAAAAATTGCTAAATTTAGTAACATTTCCCCGAATTTGAATAATCGATTAATAATGATGATAATTATTATATTTAATTAAAAAACTGACCTACAGTCGAAAAGGTTTGAGGATGAAGATCTGAAGACATTAATTAATCAAGATTCATAATAAACACAATAACAACTTACCTAATGATTGGAAGGTAATTGTTCTACCGTTCCGAAGACTTATGTGCACTGATCATAATCAAAAAGACTTTGAAATTGATGCCATTTGAATTAAACTTGAGATGTGTCGAATATCGCATGTGTACATTATGTATCTTACACTATTAATTTTTCTTAAAAGTGAGCGCATATTTCCAATCATATTCAATACTATTTTATCACTTATCCTTTATAATTTAAGATATTATAAGAGAAGCAGCAGAACAGATTATCTAAGAAGAATCAACGGATTTCAGAGAAATGTAAATGGTTTATCATAAAAAACCATCGACCATTTTCAAACCTAGAAAAAAGAGAAGGATAGATATTCAAACAGACTCAAATTGAGAACACCAAAATGGCCGGTTTGGTATCCGAAATCGAGTTGTTGGAGCCTTGAATTAATCGTAGGAATATGATTTTGCAATTAGAGGAAGGTAATAATGAATGTGGAAAGTGACAGTGAAAACGAGAAATAGTCAAGAAAAAAGAGCGAATTGGAAAAGTTGAACAAGTATTTAAAGAAGAATATTGGCAATAGAGATGAAACTGAAATAGTAATACTTAACAGCTTTAAAGAACAGAGTATCAAATATAGTGTTATGAAAGAGAGGCCAAGCATAAATATTAATATACATAGTCACGAAATCGAATACCAATTAGATACCGGAGCCTTTTTTTACAAGAATGCATTTCGGTATTGCCGCTGCTCTTGAAACTTTTCAGGAGTTAATGACGAAATATTTTGAAAATCTAAGCAACGCGATGGTTTATTTGGAAGACATTATGGTCCATACAAAAATGTAGAAGATCATTACGCGATATTAAACGAGGTATTCAAGAGAATAAAAGAGACAGATATTAAAGTCAATTTAAAGAAATGGGAACTATTGAGAATAAGTCAAATTGTTAGGCGATATAATTGACATGCAAGAAATCAAATCAGATTCAACAAAAATTAAGGCAATCGGAACTTTCAACAGACAAAAATGCATAAAATATATGAGGTTACTGGATATTTGTAACTTCTTTAGAAAAATTATCGATAGTATACGCAGGAAAATCAAGAGCGTCAGAATTGTTTGGGAAGAACAATAAGAAACTTCTTTGGACGGAATCATATAGCTTTCCAAGAATTGAAAGCTTTAGTAGGAAGGCGTGTTTGCCTTCTCAATTATTAAAAAATATTTATCTTAGACACCGATGTCAATTTTCAAGCGATTGGAATCGTATTGTCACAGAAGACGAGTAAAACAAGAAAATAAAAATGTAAAGGCTGAAAATTAAAATTTCCGGCCACAAAATGATAAAGAAGGTTTTTCTGTTTTTTAAAATAATTTAATAGTAAGTCGGACTTGATTTATCAAAAAATGTTTAATTTAGCATTACTCAGCTTATTATTTAAACAAAATAATTTATTTCTTGATGAACTTGAATATTTAATAATATCTTATTTATTCACAATTGCATTTCATTTGAACCTTAATATTTACTTAAGTAAATTTATTTAAACCAATTTACAAATTTTTTTTTTAAATTTTTAAAAAATAATCTGAGATATAATTACAAAGAGGTATTACTATTGTTTTTATTACGAAAATGTATTTTAAAACTTTACAGATGACTATACCAAACGAAACCCGAAAACTGATAGTATCTTCATTCTTGAAAGGAAATTCGAGGAAGCAAATAGCCTCTATGTTCAACATTCAATATCACACAATTTGTTCTATAATTAAGGTTTACGAGAAAGAAAATAGATATGCACAAAAAATCAATGGTGGAGTCCGAAAAAGAGCTTTGGAAGAAAACCATATTCAAGCAATACGATCTTGAATTGACGACAATTGTGCACTGACATTAAAGGCACTAAAATTGAAACTAAAAGAATGTTATGACATTTCTAATTGTTTCTAAATCTAATTGTTTTGATATTTGTGATTTGATAATTCTATAATAGTCTAGGTAAATGTCAGTTTAAAAATGAAATGACAAAATTTAAAATTTGAATGTCAAAATTTAAAAATGACGTGACAAACCCTGTATTTTAATTATTACGTACACTACCGTCGGAAAGTATTTGTACACCCTTTAAGTATAACTTTGAACTCTAACAACTTTTACAAAAAAGCAACAAAAGTAAAATTTTTTCAACACATTTATTGATAATTACCAAGCATAGTAAAATAAGAAAACTTTTAAATTATTAAACCGAAGTTTCATCTATGTAACCTCCTTGTTTTTCAATGATCATCTGGCATAGCCTTGGCATCCTTTCTAATAAATTTCTTAAGGTATATGGTTTAATTTTTACCCATTCCTTCTGTAGTTTCTGCCACAGTTCATTCTGTGTATTTGGGCAGTTTTTCTAACACTCGGTCCAATTCATTCCATAGTAACTCTATGGGGTTAAGGTCAGGTGATTGAGGGGACCAGATCATTATTTTTATGATATTTTTCTTATCCATCTTTTTCAAATAATCCCGACATAGTTTGGCGTTATATTTGGGATCATTGTCCTGTTGAAAAGTAAAATTATTGCTAATAATTCTTAGTCCAGAAGGAATGGCGTTACTTCGTAGTATATTTTATAGCCTTCTTTGAATAGTTTCCCATCAATTTTGATTAGATTTCCTAATGATGGACCACCAAAACAACCCCAAATCATAACAGATCCTCCTCCGTGCTTCATAGTTGGGATTATGCATTGATGTGAGAACCTCTCACCAGTAGGCATGCGAACAAATACACGCCTTCTTGATCCAAAAACTTCAAACTTCGATTCATCCGACAAAAGTACCTGACACCAGTCTTCGGGTGACCAGTTTTGGTGTTCCCTGGCCCATTCTATTCTTCTCTTCTTATTTTTAGGCCGAAGTAATGGTTTCCTAGCTGCAATTCTTCCAAATAGACCGTCCTTATGAAGCCGATCTTTTACTGTTGTTACGCTAATACCTCTTTCTCGGGCATGGTTTATGTGAGAGACAATTTCTGGTGCCGTTAGACGTCTATTACGCTTGCTCGTGATTATAATTCTACAGTCTTCTGTATCAGTAGTTTTTCTTAGTCGTCCAGCTCTTTCATTGTTCTAAACAATGCCAGTATATTATATTCTTTATTATAGCGCTGACTGTTGTATGCCATAATTTTAAATTTCTGCCCATTTGACGAGCACTGATATTCATTATTTATTAATGATAAACCTTTTCTCCAGCGAAATCTCATTAGTTTTAACCATACCGTAAATTTTTTTTATATATTAAAATTATTAAAAAAAATCTTACTTATTTTAAAATTCCAACTTAGACAAAAAACAAAAAGGAACTAATTAAAAAATTGGCTTTTTAACTAAGTTATATTAACAGTAATTTAAAAATATTAATTTAACTTTATTAGCTTTAATTATATCCGAATAAAATGATAAAGTTTTTAGAAATATTTTTAGCTAAATTTTATAAGAATTAAAATGTAGAAAATCATATTGTAAAATTTATTATCTTTGAGTTCTATCGTTATCTATATCCAAGGGTCCTAATAAATTTACAATTACAATTAAAGAAAACATTAAACTATGTTAGAAAAATTGATCATTTTGCATTTTAAGAAGGATGTACATATACTTTCCGACGGTAGTTTACATTAAATTATATTATTTTGCCGGAAATAAAGTCTTTAATAAAGATAAAAATATGAAAATTTTTCAAAACTAATTTTAATCAATTGTGTTTTGATCTTTTGAATCAATAACTTCTTATATGTATATCGACTGTTTCAACTTCTCTGCGTTCCTTCAAATTAATCAATTTTGAATCATATGACAGACTTTTTATAATTTGACGGTTCAAAGCCCTAGACATTCAGAAATCTATAATACCTGAAAGGACCAAAATCGATTGAAATTTGATTGAACAGTCGGTTTATGTTCCTAGTATTAGGGATAGAAATACATTATATATTGGTATTAGTGGGTAACATTTTCTAGTCTTCAGAAAAGGCAACTGTTAAATCATAGTAGTTCTCCAAATCCGAATATTGTGGAAGAATCAAATAATTTAGTTCTATATTTTTTGAGATATGTCAATCTTGAACAGTAAAAATTGTCTAAACTTTTTAATTGGAACCTGAACACATCCACATAAATCTTCATTTTATGTGAGAAGAGCTTGTAAAAAATGACATCTATAAAATTCTAACCATCATAACTTCAATTATGTGTTTACCTTTCAAAAACCACATTGTTATTTGTGATCAACTATTTTATAAACTGAAAAATAGTTTAAGATTTTAATATTAGTTCAGTATTGAATCAAAAACCTATACATGATCTTCTCTTTGCACGATCCATGAACAATTTGCAGTTTTTGCAATTCCAAATTTTAATGACAAAACAGTACCCTGAGTGGTTATTTGATTCGATGGTGTTATCAGCCTAAAAGGTATCTCCAAAACCAATAAAAATAATCTTCCACAACAGCAATGCTATATTCCAAATTGAAATACCATATCAATATTTCTCTTTCCAGACATTGATCCTTTGGAATTTTAATTTTTCCGGTCAAGAGATAACATGATAGCTTAACTATAAATAAGCTACCGAAACATTCTTTCAGGATTGTTCGGATTAAAATGATTAAAAGTAAAATGATTAACAGTAAAACAGTAAAACAGTAAAAATGATTAATGGAGACAACACCAACCATAAATTATGTGGTTGGTAGTAATCTCAACTAGCTATTTCTACATGATTAGATCATTTATATTAATCAAATCAATTTTTTTTCTTAGAAAATGGAGAAAAATATAGTATTGAGTTTTGTAAAAAAAAAGACCTCGCTTGGACAATGGTGGTGCGATTCAACGACATAATAATAATCTTCTCACAATTTCGTTCGACATTTCTGTAAAGCTTGCAAAGACTAAAAAGTCTCATATACTTTCTGAAGAAGTGATCTTGCCATGTGCAAAAGACATTATTCATCATATATCATGATATTTGGTGAAGATTCAGTGAAAAAAATAAATCCAATATCACTTTCCTATGACACTGTCCATCGGAGAATAATAGAAATTTCAGCTGACATCTTTTCTCAGGTTATCTTTGAAATGAAAAGTGTTCTGTTGGGTTTGTTTGAGTCGCCATAAAAAGGTTGAGAATCGCTGATCTACCATTTAATTCTGAATAAAAACAGCTGTCCATTGATACCTCATAAACAATTTCTGCAGGGTACAATAAACTGCTGAGCTCCTTTAGTAAAGTCGTTTCCTTATCACATATTGCCTCATTTGCACTGGGGTGCACTTAGAAAGTCACTTGTACGCAGAATACCAACATTATGAAAAAATGATCGTATTGCTGACTAAAGATTGACGAGTAACCCTTATTGATACTGGGCATGTTATATTATTGTTTTAATCAATTATCAAATCAATCATTTGACAGTATTTTCAGAAAATGAAATGCTTAGGGTAACACCTTAGTTCTCAGCCTGAGTTGTCCGAAATGTTTCCTGTTTAACCGAATTTTTTTTACCAAACGGTATTGCTCAGCTTCATGGACCATGTCGACATTTACGTCTCTTTTTGGAAAAATTTTCAAATATAGATCAATAAAACAAATTTGGAACATTCAAATACATTTCAACAAATAAAATGTGAAACCAATTCTACACCTTAAAGGGTTTGACATTGGAAATTTGATCGTAAAAAGTAGATAACTTTTGGATATTACAAGAAACAGGGCTCAGACAAGGTTTAACATTCCGACTCTCAGTTTGGTCATGGCATTTTCCGATTATTTTTCTTGTATTAAAATGCTTCATAATTGGTGAAAATGAGAAAAAATCCCATCATTTTTAATTTTCCTGGGAAAATTTTATTCTAATTCTGTCTTACTCATTAATGACATTTTAACCTGCCTGTTAATAATTGATTATTATTAACGAGGAATCCTGCCTCGGTTAATTTATTATTAATAATAATATTAATAGTCGGAGCTCTTTCGTGCTCAAAGAGGCGTTTAATGTACAGTGACAACTTTTGGCACTTTTCACAATATATACTTTTAGGACAAATTCATATTTATATTTGTATGTTTCTATCAGGGAGGCTGATGAGAAAGTTTGTCGAATCCAGTACCTGAAAAAACAAAGTAAACCAAAAAATACATTTTCTTCAGTTCAAAATAATCACTTTTGAAGTCGACAGACTTGGGTGCGATCAAACCAATTTTCGAAGCATTTTTTTCAATCTTAAATTGGAACTTCAGATACCAATACCTCTGAGTAATCGATGCTTCAGGCGATAAAGAGCTTTCACTAGATAATTCCAGCACTGCGGGACAGAATAACTCCTGTTGGTTTGCATTCACCTTTAAATATCTAATTAGTGGATTGATGCTAACTTTCAAGATGTTTCGAATAGATCCAAGCTTCGACACCAGTAAGGATGTTATAAATTAAATTTACAACCTCTGATAAATTTCTGGAGCATTTTTTGGCATCATTTAACACAACAGTTTTTTTCGAAGATGTAAAATTTTGTGGAATTCAACGACTGTAAATCTTGAGTACCTTGAGATGCCCATTTGAAATGATGTCAGTTGTTTTCATGAAAATGCCTCAATGTCACAGTATGGAATATGTCGATCTCTTTCAATCCAGAATAATAAAATTTTTGTTTTATCTAATAAAATAAATATATGGCTACATGTCTATTTTAAATTCAAGGTCATACACTCACGCAGCTAGTTTTAAAAAATAATTTTAAAAATACTGTTAACGTATCAATTTCAATTTTTAGGATGGATGAAATTTTAGAGCAGAGGATATGTTTCAAATTTTGCTTTAAACGGCAAAACGGCAACAGAGGCATATAAAATATTGGTAAAGCTTTTGGCGATTCCAACATGACAAAAACAAGCGCTTTTGAGTGGTTTTCTAGATTCAAAAATCGCCGTATATCAGTAAATGATGATGACCAATTTCAATGAGAACTCTAGAACCAATAACATCAATTATCAATTTGATTAATGAAGATCTAAAAATTAGTGTGGGAGATATTGAAGAGGAAACTGGTTTATCCAAATCATTGTGTGCAACAATTATTAAAGATGATTTGGAACTGAAAAAGACACCTTCAAAGTTTGTGCCAATGTTGCTCAGTCCGACTTAAAAAAAGATTCATCTGGAAACAAACCATAATATGCTAGAGATGACTGAGTTGGATCCCATGTGGATGGAAAAAGTCATAACTGGTGATGAGACATTGATCTGTAGCTATGAACCAGAAACAAAAGCCAGTTACTCGAATAGAAGGCATTAAATGAAATAAAATCAAAAAAAGCAAAGATTTCCAAGTTAAAAAACAAGGTATTGCTTGTCACCTTTATTGATAATGAGGGATTAGTTCATTATGAATAACTAATGGAAGGCACTTCAGTAAACCAGGAAGTGTATTTGGGCATTCTACGCCGATTAAGAGAGGCTATTCGTCAAAAAGATCTGAAAATGGGGAAAAGATGATTGAATTTCACCATGATAATACCCTCTCTCATTGTGCATATTATATCTTGACATTTTTGACAAGAAATAAAATTCAAATTCTTCCACAGGCACCGTATTCTCCACACCTGACTCCATGTGACTTCTTCCTTTTCCAAAGTTAAAAATGGCACTAAAAGGAAAAAGGTTTGATACCAGAAATTACATAATAGAAAAAATCGAATTCGGAATTATTAGCAGTTCCTAAAAGTAAATATAAAAATGTTCCTGTCATGGGAGAAGCGATGGCACAAGTGCATAGATGCCGAAGGGGATTATTTTGAAAAATATTAAAAATGTTGTATTTTTGTGAATATTTTTTTATTGCCCCATTCCGGAGATTTATTGGACAAACTTTGTATTTCAAATGCTGCTGCAATTTTCCTTGCGTTTGTGAACAAATCCTAACTGAATAAAGTTGTCAGCCCTTTATTATCCATTTTTTGAAACTCCAGATCGTTCTTTGTCACTAATGTGGAAATCAATATTTTTAAATCGATAAGACCATTGAAAAAAAAATTTTGAATTAAGGAATGTCTCCCTCATGTTTCGACTAACAAACGATGACTTTCAGCAGCAGTGTTTTCGGAGAAATAGTTGCCCTGCACACCTCCCAAATGTTGCAATTTCTGCACGGCAGATTAGATCGAGAGGAATATTTAGGCGATTTTTAACCCTTAAATTGATAGATAATTAATCAAATTTTAAAATCGATTAATCAATTTTTAAATTAGGACGAATATTTAAATTGTGCTGGCGGTCGTCGGACTACAAAAATAAATTCACAAACATAAGTCTATTAACAAACAATAATAATAGTTACATTAATAAAATAAATAAATAATAATCAAAGTAATAATAATATATTATTATTAATATTAATAAAAAAATTCAGAAAAGATAATTAAGAAAAATATAACAATTTTTTACTTGTAAATTTAAAAATATTTTTGAAAATTAATAAAAAGTATTTTTTTATTTCAGTCATATTGATTTTTTATTTTTTAAACTTCATTTATTTTTAAAATATTAAAAATCTTCATAGATAAATTACTTTAAGTCCCATAATATATAAAATATAATCAAATTAAATAAATTTTAATATAATTAATTAAATGAGTTTTAATAATTAATTTTTTTAAAAAGATACTTTTTTCATTGATATTTGGTAACCTGTCTAGATAATAATAATAATAATAATAATAATAATAATAATAATAATAATAATAATAATAATAATAATAATAATAATA
>JBBMKC010199643.1:0-14219 GCA_037834085.1 Bipalium vagum | reverse complement strand
GGGAATTGACATTCCCCAGTGATAAAGCTGGTCTACGATTGATTGATCGTCAGATCAGACTAGTATATAAGGAGATGAAATCCGCAGTGGATTGCCATAAAATTCTCCGAAGGAAATTGTCGTGAGGATACGTCAGAATATAATATCCATTGCTTTATTGAGTGTGTTGATTGCATCAAGTGCTCAGAATCAGGTTGCTTTTAAGTTATTTTAAATAATTAACATTTTGAAGATATCATCACGAGTTTACTCCTAAGTATAGGAACCTATATTTTTACATATTTGTTATTTGAACTTGATAACCAAATTATATTAAGTATAAGCTTTAGCCTGAGTTTTTTCTTAATAATAATAAACTGTTCCATTATGGTTAAAGAAATTTTTTGGAAATTGATTATTTTGTATATTATAATATAATTAAACATTTCATACATACATTTCTTTAAAAAATTTAATTCGTTTAAGTGTATTGCCAAGTAAATCATTATTAAGGCTCTATCTCATTTATTTTCGAAAAAACCGAGATAATATACTTGTAATAAAAATAATATCCCAATGAGGAGAAAGTAAAGATACTAAATTTAACACAATGTGTGTTGTAAGCGAATAAGAGATTGAAAAATCTATTAGCCCAAAGAAATACTTAAAAATTCAATGAGGTCAAAGAGGAAGAGCCTCGAGTTAGATAATGATAAAATATAATTATTTCAAATAATCACATTTCAGGTTCAATTTTGTTTATTTCGAACTGATTAACATTCATTAGCACTTAGCTCATTTCATCTCCATCGAAATAAAGTACAAATTACATCGTTAAGAAAATTATAACCTATATCAATTTGTCACTTAATCATTGTATCACTATAATAAAGAAAATCTTAGAAATCGTTTTGGTCATTGAAATAAAACTGATAAAGAATATTATTTTTCAGTAACCCTGTACTGAAAAATAGCGGCTGCATGTCTTGAATTTCTACTTGTAAAAAATATAATCTAAATTATCAAATAATAAAAACATACAAGAATGGTAAACAAAATTATCAATAATTTATTTGATCAAACCAGATCCAGTGGATATTTCATGATAATGTATGTTTATAAACTGTCGCAAATCTGTGACTTTGGTTTATCAGAACTGAGGGTCTGAAGAAATAAGTTTTCATTAACGATAGAAAAATTGTGTCATGATGTTACATGAACATGAGAAATTTTATTTTTGTTTTAATTAATGATTCGAAATACTTATCATTGACATTCCTAAAATAATTGAAAATAGGTGGTTTAATCTTATCAACAGAAAACAATATACAGTATAATAAGTGTTTGGAATGAATTTAAGGAAAAATATTTAAGATAGCATCTTCCAAAAATTTAAAAATGATGCTTGGCAATATATTTAATAAAACAAAATGACGACAATTTAATATATGATTAAGATGTAATTATTTTGTTGATAAGAAAATAATTTCGCTTTTTATATTCAAATTTGAAAACATATTTGCTTTAACGCATCAATGTATTATAATACCATTTGAGGGCACAGGAAATATTTTACATTTTCCAAATCTTTTACTATTATTAAGAATTTATATTTATAAAACTCAACAGAAAAAAAGCCAATTACAATCACATTGTAGTAGTTCAAATTGGACAATATTGCAGCGGAGAGCAAGCGTAATTAGAGTGCAAATCTGATAGATGTCGTGGAAATTCATTATTAATTGACAATAATGAATTAAAGACCTTTATCGAGACAGGTTAACATAGATTAGAGAGCTGCCACAGTTAGGAGTCAATGCCCATAAAATTCTACACAAACTTTGGAGAACCACTGAAGCTTGTATAGCGAGTGCCTCAAGAATTGAACGATTTTTAGAAAAATCATCTCTATGAAACATGTTCAGCGCTTTTGTTCAAGACCAACAACGACCTTGTGACATGCAATTGCCACTTACGACAACCAGCAGCTATACATTGATGAAAGTCAACATCAGTTCGCAAACCCGATATTGAACCGAAAGAAGACCATGGTGTCACTTTGATGGTCCACGGTCGGTGTGACTAACTAGAGTTTTTTAAATAACGAGGTGTTGCTGTCATGGATCATATTTTTAAAAAAACATTCTTGTCGTCTGAGATTTTTAGTAATACATTTCTCGGTAAAAAACTCAATTATTTTCTAACCAATCTGATATCATATATGAAATATATACATTTTTTAAATGAAAATGATTACTTGATATAAAATAATTGGAAAATTTTATATTTATAAAATGTTTAATTATATCGGGTGATTGTCTGGAAAGTTTGTGTGCTTATTATTGTATACATCACAGAAAAATTTCTTACATAAAAGTAATGTATAACCACCATTATTTACAATAATTTGTTTTAATCTTTCAGGTTAATGTCATATAATTCAAATTTCGAAAAAATATTTATCTTATTGTTTTTTAGCTTTCTGAATGCAATTTGATACTGGAATCTGTGAGAATATTTTATTGACCAAAGAGTTTTGAAATGATCGATATAAATGATAGTACGATGTGCATATCAGGACTATATGGTGGATGTAATAAAACATCCCAATCAAGCTCCAATAATTTTTTCTGGGTGACCAAAGAAATGTGAGCATTATCATAATAGAAGACTTTACACATTTTCGATTTACTAACTATGGGCGTTTCTTTTGCAATGCTTCATTCAAACTCCTTTTTTATGAATCTCCGCTTTAGATGTCTTTGGAGATGGTTTGTCATACTTGCACTAAGACCTTTTACATTGAATATTGTTGTATATGATCCACTTTTTGTCTCATTTCAAAAGTGGTTCATTTTGATTACGCTTTAAAATAAAATCACAAGTAGTGATGCGTACCACTATATGTGATTCGGACAGATTATTTGGTACTAAAACATTCAAGTTTCCTCAAGCGAACAACGATGGTCGTTTTTGATGAGTCAAGTATCACAGCAGTCTGACAAAGAGAACATTTAATGTTTGTTGAACGCCCAAAACGTGTTTCACCTTGAAGAGAAAAATTACTTCCTCGACATTTTTTGAACTGCAAACATGTTCACACCTTTATATATTTTGGTTTTATCTTGTCGCTGTTTTCACTGTATTGTAGTAATATAATAAAATATAGGGTTATGTTCATTCTCATTTTGAAATTCTACCAAATTTAATATGTTTTAATCGACTAAAATAAATTAAAAATCTGATCAATATGCTCAATATTTAAACTTTTAAGCCATATATAAATTTTTTATGGAAGAAAATAAAAAAAAGATTCATGTAAAAAAGAACGAACATTCCGGATAGCTCAATTTAATATTTTTAACTACATAAATCTTTTGGAAATTTTATACATCTTAATTTTTAATTCTAAGATTAACAATGATTTCAATTTCTCGCTCAAGACTTGGAACTTAAAAGTTTAATATATTTATATTTGATAGTATTCAAAATCATTATAAAATATAAAAGAAACAACGCAGATTTTAAAATTTTTATTGAAGACCAATTTGAAAGAGAAATACGGAATACTTATGACACTTCAAAATAAAATCTAAAACAGTTGTTGACATTGATGATATTTTTATTTTAGTTTTACAAAAATCTCCTAGACCAATGTCTAGGAATTATAATTTGAAATGAAAACAGAATAGAAAAACACTTATCGATTAACGTTTACCTGGAATATTAAATGTAGTACTTATTTATGAAGATAATAAAAATTTTATACCATATTTTAAATGAAATTTCTAAATGTGTTTCGCAGACCTTATCATAAAAATTTTTCTATAAATTATTACAAAAATTAATGAACCATTATTACGTGTTTACTTATATTTTAATATTTTTTTCAGATTTTATTTAATAAATTTTAAAGTGATTCTAATAAATATTAACCAAACATGATTTTTGATTAAACATAGTACAAGTCATATTCAAAATTATTAAAATATTGATATTATAAAAAGGTTAAGGTTTATTATCAACATTTATTAAAAATATTCATAAAAAGTAAAATTAAAATATTTTCTGACAAATATATAAAAACGTTTAATTATTTACTATTAGTTAATTAAAATAGTGTCAAAATAAAAAATAATTGACAGATACAAGATAAACAATATAAAAAATAATATAAAATATCAATATATTAATAAATTATATTTAAATGACAAAACTCGTGAATTTTTAATAATTAATCATTATCATTGGCTATCAATATTTAACAAATGAATTTAAAATATTTATATTTCATTTATAAAATATAAATTAAAGGTCAATTTTGGGAATAATATCAACTGAAAACAAAAACAGATTTCCAAATGGACCATTTTATTAAAAGTACAATAGCAAATCAACTCGGTATAATGGAAAAAAATTAAGAATAATCAGTTTTTCTTCCTATCAGTCTTAAAAGATTTAATTAAAAAATTACTCCGAATTACTTAAAAGGGTAGGACAAATATATGGTGCAATTCTTAACAAATCAAATAAGATATATCTATGAATTCTGTGAACAATTATTTAATAATTGAAACTAATTAATTAATTTAATGATTGAAACTATTGGTATATGTTTCACGAGATTAAAAAATAATCAAATCAAAATTTAATAAAAATTAAGCAACGAAAAGAAAACTTAATTACAGTCTTAAATATAATTTTATTTTTTGAAAAATGTAATAAAGAAATAAGCTTTAAACGGAAAATAAAACGTTTCTGATAATAATAATAATAATAATAATAATGGATTAACCTGTAAATAAATATTCAGTAAATTTATAATGTTTATATATTGAAAAAAAAACAGCTGAAAAATTTACTCTCTAAATTACAATATAAAAACACTGATAAACCAAAATGTAAAATGTATTACATAAAAAAGTATTTTATTAAATTGAATAAAAATTCTGACACACCAAGTCTGAGTTACAATCCACAAAGAACAATTATCTAAACATATTTGGAGTAAAATAATATTACATAAATTAACAATTTTTTTTGGAAAAATGTAACGCTCAGATGTCATGCCAAAATTTTAATATCAATAATAATAATAATAATAATAATAATAATAATAATAATAATAATAATAATAAAATTTTCAATAATAATTAAATAATAATTAAAAATATTAATATCATCAATGAACTATTTTTAAAACACCAAACAAACATGAAACTTTAAATTAATGATTTTTCATTTTAAATCCAAATATATTCAACTGTCATTCTATGGACCTCCGTTTGCAAAATAGAACTTCTACAAATGACGATCGTTTCACATGACTATTAATACAGACCTTTTAATTTATTCATATTGTCATCGGTTCTATCGATATTGATTTAATGTAAATTAAATTAAATGATTTCAAAAGTTAATTTTATTTTTCTTAATTTAACTCAAAAGTCGAAATTTACTTTCCTTAACATTGTAAACGAATTCATTATCGGTAGCTTGTATTAAAGTGTTTAAAGGTAGATCTAATTCTTTTTGTGACAATAGTTATTTCTTAACATTTTCTGAATGTGTTATAAGAATGTAAAATTATATTTAAAATCAATATTCCCGATGTTTAGTATATAATATAAATTTAAAAAAATAAAAAAATATATTTAGGTTGCGATTTTCAAGAAATCAGAAAACATTATTTAATAAATTTAACTTAATCTATGAACATGAACTTAGATAATTATAATATTAACTACTTATATAAAAGAATTGAGAAATAACAAAATTAACTGAAAACAAAATCTGTGTCAATGTTTCACTGAAAACGGTAAAATCCATAAAAGGACGTTTTAAAAACCTTAAATTATGCTTAAAAAAGAACCATAAAAATTATGGTTTTGAATTTTTAGAAATTATTATTATTATCAATTTCTATATTATAAAATTAAAAAATTAACATATTTTGAGTTTAAGATAATATTTTACAGCCGATATTCATTTAATAACTTCGTGTAAATAAGTATATGAAAATTGGAGTTGCTCTATCTATAGCAATAAAAAAACTTATCAGATTCACACGAGTATTTTAGAATTTTAAAAATTGTTAAAACGTATTAGAAAAAATTCTCAGATTACACTTGATTGAGATTTGTTAAAATAAAAATAACTTAATCTCTATGAACATAATATCAATGTTCAAATAAGAATTGAGGTAGAGCTTTATTTCCAGTCGAAAGAACATAATATTTGTTGCACACTACTATCAGTCAATAAACAGAACTCAACATTAGTCTATTTTATTTAAAATGATAATTCTAATCTATTATGAGTGATGAACCATAGAAAAGTTTTTGATCAAAATTCTAAAACTATTTAATTGTTGAACAATTTATAAAAATATTAAGCCTTTGTAAAAAAATACAATGTTCAGCTTCGGAAAGTTATCATACAAATAGACTAAGAGATTAAATCAGATAAAAAAGAAAATAGATTTTTAAAATTACAGTGCTTGTTAAATAAAAAGCTATTCAGATCTATAAAATTGAATAATAAGGTATATTTTAACCATTGTCATTATAAATCCATCAATTTATAATAATGATTTTGTCATTTTAAATCCATAATTGTTCAATGTAAAGTACAGAAAAACTTAACATAAAAAACAACATATCTTCTTACACTGTCATTGCGTTGCAATAAAATTCAAATAAATAAAAATATTTTACCGTGCAAATATATATTGCAAGACATCATAACATCTTTAAGTAGTATCACCAGGTGGAACTTGTAATTTAAATTCGATTTTATGCAAAAATAGTAAATAATATTATTAGGTCAAGAAATTGTATTGACTTTAAATATCAGTAAAGAACTGAAACATATTGATTTTTTGCAACTCTGACATTGACACTTACACAATCTTTACAGTAAATTTTAAAATTGCAAATATTTTTTAATACAAATAACAACATTTTTTTTGAGATGTCATGTTAAAGATTAATTACATTTTAAGCTAATGAAACGATTTTTTCTGAAGAATTTGACATTTTAATTACACAGACAGAAAGTGATGGGTGGTTATTTTTCTTTTACGAGGTCAATTAGGTAATTCTATTTAGGATTAGAGAAATTCGTGATTATTGATTGTGTCATATAATTGAACGATTTTTCAAAACGAAATCTTACATTACACGCTTTTACCAGATTTAACGACGAAAGGTTATTTCATAGAAGTGAAATGAGATAACATTAAAAAAATCTTGTTTCTTCGGTTTATCTCAGTAAAAGAATATTCTGATTCTATTTTAGCATAATACAGCAAAAACAAGTAACCATCACTCAACTGTCAAACGAAATGTAGAAATAAACAATTATACTATTTAATATTATAATTTCAAATGATCTTAACCAGTAATTAAAATAATGTTCATTAAGTTTACATTTGTATAATCATTAACATACAATTAGTGATGGAACACAATGGAGTATTTTTATCTGTCTGTTAACTACTACACAAGATGTCATTGTATGGGAGAAAATGAAAGAACAAAAAATCATTTGAAATAGAAAAAAATAATAGAAATTGATTTTTCAGAAAAAAGTTTTACTAAGGAACAGAATATCAATTAAAAATCGATAATTTTTTTAAAAAATCAATATTTAAATACTTCTCAAAAAAGGGGAATTGAAAAAAAAATTAATTTGCTGTTTTTGAGTATTATTGAACAAAAGCAATTATATATATATATATAAATGTCAATAAAAAAATTCTTTTGACAATTTATAAATAATTGTTCTAAAAAATAAAGTAACATTACAAAAAATTGATATTTTAAAATTTCCTCAAAAATATTATTTTTAAGGCTAAATTCAATTGAAAAATGTGGCATTTCTTTGATGAAAAATGCCAGTAAAAAAAAAACCAACCGTGACATCTGAATTGTGACTGGAAACTGTTGAAGTATTATTTCCTTCTTTGGCATCTGAAACGGATCCAATTTCATTTGTTTTAGATGAATTCATAGGAGTATAACGATTGATGCGACTCTTAACATCAGTTTGCTGATCGTCTTTTATACGAGGTTCCTGGATAAATTCCGTCTGATTTTTGAAACTACTTGGCGCCCAAGACGTTCGTTTCAATACAACTTTACTGAATTCATTTTCAGGTTTCGATGCAAGCGAAGAAACTCTGGTGGAATTTACTGATCTCAATTTGACAAGAGGTTTGACATCGTTCTTCTGCTCTTCTTCTAGTTTCATTTTATTTTCCTTGATCCTTGACATTATAGAATCAACCTCGTCCGTATTTTTGTCGTCTGTCTTCTCTTTCTTCATGAAAGAAATGTGCTTGGTTAAATTAGATTTGTCGATAAAATCTCGAGTTTCCACTCTGGTCTTCGAAGCGGAACTGGAAATTGAGGTATTTTCCTTCGATGACAGTGGACTGAACTTTGAACTTTCTGGTATTAAACAATCAATACTGGTTTCACCTGAGGTTGGAAGACCCGAAGAATCATTTGACTTCTGATGAGATGCAGTCGGTGTGTTTCCGAAATCTGTAACAGCTGTACTCAGATTAATTGGCGGCTGACAATCCTCTTCACTGATTTCTTCCAATTTATCTCGTTTTTCCAGAACAGGAGAAAAACCTGACGAATCTTTTACTTTTTCACCCGATGCAGATTGACAAATATTGTTGGCTTTTGGACGAGCGCGTCTAGGACGAGAGGCAGCAAGTTTCTGCCGGGCAGCAGTTGAATCAAGAAAACCAGCACTTGTAGTTTTACTGATTGGTGTGGTCAGATCAACAACAATTCCTACATCATCTGTAGAATCAAGAACGTATTTTGACATCGATTCTCCATCACTTGTTCCACAATTTGTTATAGTTCCCGAGAGTAGACTATTTGAACTGTGTGATAATGAAGATAGAGAATAAGGTGTTCGGGATTCATTCACTTCACGAGTCGGTGAAGCACCATTGCAGTTTCGGGGTGGGGAATCGGGTGTTTTCGAAGAATCACTTTCGTTATCCTTTTTCGATTGAGAAGTATTTTTGTTCCGTAATTTCAGTGCCAACTCATTCTAAAATAAAAGGAAAAATCAACAGGCATTCCAAAAACACAATAGAATAACAGCGAAGTTTGGAGGTAAGTTCATGAAAATTAGTGATTGTTATGTTCTGATCAAGTCTACACAAAATCCGCAAATCTTTGACAAATCAATAGCAACAAACTCATTTTTTAGAAAATAAAAATATATATTTATATCAATACAAATGGACACCAACTTTATTAGTTTGACATTCAACAACTATCTATGAAAATGAATACACAAAGTTAATCCTTGATTAATACGTGTGTGCACAGTATGCAATTGCTATACATTGGAAGCTCATTGTTCCAAGACGCATACTCAATCAAATACACACCTCCTTACACACAGAGCGTTGCACACAGCTAACAAAACATGAACACAAAACAAGAGGAAATATCAATTGAACAAGGAATTGAAATTAAGTCGATTTTCCTCAAGTTAAAAATTAAAATAAGAATATTTTAATATCAATAATAATAAAAATAATCCATGAAATAATAGTTTAATAAAACTAATTATGTATTCTGATAGGATAATTAGGTCAGTAAAAAACGTTTAAAATTTATATAAATAAATAAATATATACCGATAAATTATTTCCATTAATGTTAACTTTATTGAAAATAATAAGTGTGGCCAAGTCATTTAAAACTGGGAAAAACCTCTATGATGCTTAAGATAATAATTACATTTTTATGAAACAAAAAATTTAAAAATCGTGTTTTTATTTGACCTGGAAAATTCCGAAATAATAATTATGGTAAAAGGCAAGGGAATTAAAAACGATTCATTTTTTTAAAATGAGAAATGTAAGAACTGAGATAATCTTTAGTATAGATTTGAAAAATAATCTTGGTAAAACCACCTGAAAAGCTTTCGGAATAAATAAGCTTTTTGATCGAATTGGTCATATCTTTGAAATAAGTAGATCATAGTATTAAATTACAATTTTAATAATAGAGAAGCTCAAATCCCATCAGATTTTTTAAGAGTAATAAAAGCACCTCAAAAAATAACTATAAATAACGTAATAAAATTGTTACTCAGTTGATCATTTGATGAGTTCATGTTCATAATAATGAAGATAATAATTAGAGTTAAGATTCATGGTTTAGATTTCGTGAATATAAGATGAACTAAGAGACCTTTATTTTTTCCAGAGAAATAAATTTGCAATATGCGGTTTGGTATTTTTAAGAAAGACTAAAAATTTAAAGTTAATAACTGGAACAAGTTATAAAATGATTTTAAAAAATAAAAACGTTTACATATAATTTTTTTTATTTTTTTCAACATTTAGAATTTTTATTGTTATTTTTAATAGGATTTGTAATAAGTAATGAAAATTATTTTTAATTTTACACCGAAATTTTAAAAAAATAATGAAGTTAATTATATTCTAATTTAATAAAGTTAAAATAAAATACCAATAATTTTTTTTTAGTTTTCGATCAAGGAAATTTTAATTGGTTTCTAAGTAATTATTTAACTCCAAAAATACTTAATCTTTTTAATTAACTTTAGAATGTTTTAATTAATAATATTAAAACAAAATATCATAAGCAATCTTAATAAATTAATATATATTGAAATAATAATTAGCGTTATAAGTAATGATCATTACCAATAAAAATATATTTCATTTATTAATATATTCGCTTTACTAACAAATAGTCAACATAAAATAAGATCAATAATAACTTTGTTTATATTGACATTTCGACAAATTTATTCACGCGATTTATTTATGGTATTCGCTATTAAAAGCTGCTATTTCTAAAATCAAATAGATTAAAGTACTTTTTTTTATTATATAAAAAATTAGAAATATACAATATTAAATATTCATAAAATATTTAACATAATTAATAATTGAATATTTACTGCACATTTATAAAAATAAATAATATAATATTTTAATTTTTCCACAAATAAATAAAGAAGCCAAAATAATTGAAATAATACTAAAATTTAAAAACATTCCCATTAAAATATACGATTGATTTATATCCAATATTTCTAATTTTAGTGATTTTTATCAAAAACGTGGAATAATTAAATTTGAGTTCGTTGATTATGGCTTTACTATTGTAATTTGTAAAATGAATAAAAATATTTTCGATGTTTCAAGCACTTGAATAAAAAGTATTGATATTCAAAGTTCAACATATATTACAAAATGGATATCAATTGAAAAAGTCTAATTATTAAGACAATAGATTTAAAAACGAAAACTTAGGCAAATACTCACATCAGAATTTATCCTTTGGCAAATTATCAAGATGGACTTTAGATAATGATGCTAAGTAATAATCCTAAGATACATTGGTTAATAAATAATTTTAAAAATGTTTAGTCTACATTTCTAATTTAAAGATCTACTTTATTTAAAGATATTAAAAGTTTAAAATTTTATTTATAATTAAATTATGCACAACGGTCTATTTTAACCAAGGAACTAATGCGAAAGCTTAGTAAAAGTAAAAACTGCATTATTGTTGCACAATCAAAGATATCGGACAAAACAATGTACACAGCAACTATTAATTAAATTTTTATTTTTGAAAAGAATTTGTTGGAAAAATCTGAGGCTATGTCAAATACGAATACGAATCACTTTGAATTTTTTTATATTGAAATTTTAAAAAATGATTTGATATTTTCATAAAACAAAGTTATTATTAAACACTCGAAAAATTGTAATAATTTTAAAAATAATCATCAATAAATACCTTCTTATCAATTGACATTAGTATAATGAAATCAAAGGTTCGGTAATATAAAAATGGAAAATCTTATTATGTATGTGATTATGTATGTTAATAAAATTTCATTTTAAATATGTTAAATAATAACAAATATATGAAATCAGAATTTTGGATTAAATTTACATGAAAGAAAATTATAATATTAGATTATATACCCGTTTATACTTTGGCAATGTCTTAATCGAGGCACTAAATTACTCATTACTTTACAAAAACTTCATGGGATTTGATCTCCTTTATTATTAAAATTGTAACTTAAGACATATTTCAAAGATATAATTTGAAAAATATTAATTATTTCGATAGGTATTAGAGGGTTTTATCAAGACTATTTTGAAATCTAAAGATTATCTCAGTTCTTACATTTCTCATTTTAGAAAATTGATTCGTTTATAATTCCAGCACTATATACCATATATTATTATTAATATTTTGGAATTTTCAATCTGATTTCGTGATATTTTATTCTTATTTCCAGGTGGAATAAAAACACTTTTTAAAATATTTTGTTACATAAAAATATGATTATAGCCTTAAGGATCATAGAGGTTTTCATAAATTTTAAATGACTGCCAAACTTATTATTTTCCAAAATTTTAAATGAATGGGATTAATTTATCAGTATATATATTTATTAATATAAAATTTTCAACGTTTTCATACTTGGTCTCTAATCATCCTAACAGAATTAGTTATTCTTTCACGGATTATTTTTATTATTACTAATATTATAATGTTCTTAATTTATTTGAAATCGACCCTTTTTCAAATCCTTATCTAATTGATATTATATTTGTTTCATCTGTCTATCAATTGAGTTCGATTGGGTGGAAAAGAGCTCATTTAGCTGAACATAGTCTCTTAATTCATCGGAACTTTCTGCTTAGTAACTTTTTATGATATGAAGGTGTCCCTTATAACATTAAACCACAAAAGCTTCTCATCACGTCAAGATATGATTCACAGGTAATTATTTCTTTAAAGTTATATTCTCTAAAGTTAATCCACTCCAGACTGTTATTTCAAGCTTGAAGTTACGAACAAGAGCAATTAATAAGATTAAAGTTGACCCATTATCAGCAATTGTAGCGGTTAATTACTTCATCTAGCATGAGCTATCTTTCGTTTGATCTTATGATCTTGTTAGCTAAGAACAAATAATTTTTTAATTGCCTCACAAAAATTCATTCTTCTATCAACATTGCTTTTGCTGAGCTCAATTACGGTGGTTGATTTAAATGAATGGAAGTCTAGTTTCTTAATGACATTTTAGTAACTACTTTCATAAATATTTCGAGATCACACTATTGAATTGAAGAATTGTTTTATTCCTAAATCATTTCTTGAATCTCCGAGTTTTAATCTTTTTTTTAAAACAACTATCAGTCTTCTTAAACTTTTTCTCAAATATTTTATCGATTTACTACTTATTTGTAAGGTGAAAAAATCATGTTCTTATTTTCTGATCGATTCGTGAAAGTTTTCAAATTTTATATTCCACAGAAACTTAAAAATTTTCTTCCATAAAACAACGAATAATCGTAATATTTTAGAATTATTTAAATTAATTATTGTACTTTCAAGTTACCAATATCTAAAGTTTATTCGTTTCTATTTCAAAGGAAAGTATGTTAACATACATAATAAAACTCTAAAGAAATTGAAAATTTTAAGATAACAGATTGGCGTCGGATTTTAAATTTAAATTATTGATTGAAAATTTTTATTAATGCGATATAAATTGAAAAAAAGAAAACGAAAAGTTCCATAAAATTAATAATAGTAATAATTATAAATGTTTACTAAATGAAATAACTTTGCTTTGAACTTTGGGTTTTATGGAGGATGACTATAAATATCTTTATATTTAATTTTTACCAAGAGTATGGACAATTTTAGTGAGAATATTTTCTTCATTGATCTATTAAGTCTAACGTCAAATGTTCAGTAAACTAAACATCATTCATCAATAAAAAATGAACTGCAAAAATGACATTATTAATCTCACAGAAATAGTTTGAAAATAAAGCATCATAAAAATGATAATTTTGAAAAAATTTAAGACGTTAAAATGCAATCAATATAGTTTTATCTTTTACAAAAATTGAATTGAAGCATCAGTAACAAAAATAATATTGAAGATCTTTATATTCTTGTTATTTTCTCCTGTCAAAACTAATTAAATGTACGCGGAATTCGTAAATACATATACTCCAATAATTATCCGTATGATATGTAAATATTTTCTAGATAATTTTTGTATGGAAAATCAACACTTATGAAATAAATTTTTGTGTTAATAATTCTTTAATTTTCAATGCGTTTATTTATAAGTGTTTTTGTAGAATTGTTATCAAGAAAATATTTAAATTATCGTAATTA
>JBBMKC010199632.1:0-14222 GCA_037834085.1 Bipalium vagum | reverse complement strand
AATAAAAGTATTAAACCGAAAATCGTTTTCTCAGTGCATTTAATTAAAAGCGAACACAACCTAAAGCAACCTTCAACTGTTGAGACGTAAGATACATTAACGCTCCAACCTTTTACATCTTTTTGTCCATCAACTTAGGATCTTAACACACTTAACTGATGAAACCATTTCCTAAATTAATAAAACGTTTTCCTTTGTCTTTGTGCATGTTTTACAAAAATGTTGATGACTTTATTTAAAGTGAGGGATGTTGAAAACAGAATATTATTTTATTTAGTTTTACGTTAAAAATAATAACACTTTTATCACTAAGATTTATATTTGGAGTCATGAATGAGTAAAATATAATACCCAATTTCTCAGATAGCGGACACTTGGTGTCTTATATAAGAAAAGCCTCCACAAAGAACATTTTAATTTTTTTAGATTCGTTTTGCTATTTGGAAGAAGCATATTAATATTAATTGACAAGAAGACTCGATTTGGATCAGGATATCATTTTCAGAAATTTTTCCAGATTTTTCCTTTATTTTCATGTATGTAGAATTCATGCGATGAAATGAACAACCAATCAACCCTGGGAAGTTCGGTCGTCCTTAGGTGTGTCTAACTGAAGATTGGTTGACATTGCTTTTCTAGTAAGGTTTGTCTCATTAAATTATTATTTCTTCTTGAGTGTTTCTTTTCAATAATCGTATTATTATTCATTGACACATTGTTATTAATACAGTTATATGACATTTGATTATTGGTATTGGTTATTGATAGACATCATTATTCATTCTATTATTGATTTTTTTGGTATAGTTGGTTTATACAGATATTTTACATTCTATTATCAAATTATTTACTTTTTAAAGCTTTGAAAGTGGTTGCAGCTAATGTTGATCAATTGATGATTGTGTTATCTTTGTATTAATAAAGTTTTATTGTCGAACTGATTATTATTTTTCTTTCATTAACATCAACCATTAGTCAGAGGTAAGATAGTAACTGGAATTTGAATTCCCAATACTCGTTATAAATTGTAATACAAGCATGAAATACCTTAAAATATCACCAGTGCTACTCTAAGTCTTAATATTCGATTTTTTTTTATTTTAAAAAGAAAATTTATTATTATTGTTTTATTTTCTGAGAAGTGTTCATAATTATTCACCTTTGCTCAAAGGTCAAAATTTTAAAAACTGAAATTAATTTTAATATTAAAACAAAAGTTAAACATTCATTCATTTGGTATTTCATTTTTAACTAGTGGTCATGAAATTCAGAGCGAAATCCGGCATTTCATATGTGCCAACAAAATATAAGCAAAGTATCTTGATAAGTTCTCCGATATACATCTCCCCACTTCAAAATTAAATGGAAATATTATCACCATCTCACTTTAAAGTAACAAGTAGATAAAATATGTAATTTCGATAATGAAAACCATAAGAAAACAAGAAAATCGGGCAAATCAACACTAATTATTTCATTGAAAAGATACAGATAAATGAATTAAAATATGGGGGTAATATCCCAAGCCATGGCACACTGAAATACATGTTCGTTCCACTTGTGTTCCAATGACAATAGTCTGCACAGAAATCAAAAATACAATTCTCAACATATTACCAACACCACCAGCACCATCCTCATCATCATCATGGTCACTCTATGTGGTTATCATTATTATTAATTTATAATAAACATGACATTCAGCAACCACCGTCATCATTCATCATTATCAACGTTGTTATGACAATAAACAGGAATAAAAAAATAATTCTAAATTCGTCTAACTGATGTATTTTTGACCAACACAAATTAACAAATAAACAATCATCTAAAATATTCAAGAAAGTATCAATCAGATAAAAGTTATGGAATTGAAGAATAAGATTGGAATAATCGTCAAAGAAATCCAGTTCAAATAATAACTGAGGTCAACTCTTTAGCAATAAATCTATCATCATCATCATCATAACCATCATTGTTCCAATTATCATCATGATCATCATTCCATGGTCACCATAGCAACAATTTGGAAGTCCACAACAACACAAATTCGAATCTAGCAGTAGTAGTAGTATTAGTAGAAGTAGTAGTACAGAAGACAAGAGAATAACAAATCTCACAAAACAAACAAATCTAGAGGACCTGCGATAATCAATAATAGTAGTAGTAGTAGTAGTAGTACCAATAATATATTCTAGCTATAACTGACTGATGATTAAATAAATCTCGTTTCTCATCTATAATACGAGTTATAAATAAAATAATCATATTATTAATATTCGTAATAATAATAATAATAATAATAATAATAATAATAATAATAATAATAATAATAATAATAACAATAAGAATAATAACATCTTCCAAATCAGAATGGTAATCCCCATCTGTTATTTTTCTTTTCATACTTGGCTGCTAACAAAGATGCAGTTTTACCAAACATTTTTGCTTGGTCTAGCATTTCTTGGGTCTTCAATTCAGTTTCTGATAGCTTTTCTCCTCTTTCAAGAGCTGCCTGCATTACGGAAAGAAATCAGAGTGAAGACATTTATGTGAGGTAAAATAATAACAAGTTGAAATGGTTATCGTAAAAATCAATTAGGAAGTTTCTTTCTCTCAGTATGATGTGATCGCGACAATGGTAATTTTCAAGATTTTATTTTTTATTTCTATCATTATTTTGTTATACAAAAGAATTAAAAGCGGATCAGTGTGAAATAGAACATCAGATAGAAGATGTAGCAGCATGAAAGACTTTAGTAGGCAGTGGTTTAAATAACAATTGAAATTAATGTTACCAAGGTAATAGAAATCTGAGACTTGTTTAATGTAGATATTAAAGGACAGAAGTAGAAAGGACTCCCCGGATATGGATAAAGAGAAATACAAAGTACATTCTAAAACGATATATAAAAGAGAACCCCTATTCATCATCATCATCATCAAATAAAAGAAAAAAACTGTGCTTATGAGATTAAAAGGAATACATGAGATACGATTGGATTACGAAAAACACAGTTAATATAAACAGAATAATAAATTGGTTTCTATGGAATAATAAATAATTAATTTAGATTTAATCATAATTAATTAATTACGTTTTATTTATATTATTTTATTATTATTATATTATTATTTATTTATTATTATCATTATTATTAAAATAGAAATTTGACTTTCTTGTAACTGTAATAAAACTAAGTTTAACAAAAGAATAATAACAAAATAAAAAAAAGTGAATATAAAAAGTGAAAATATTAATAAAATAATTTTTGAATTAATTTATTATTTTATTTAATTAATATTTTTATAATTAATTTGAGCTTATTATAATAAAATTTTTGAACCTTAAATAACAACGGATATAAATGAGATTTCATTAAAAACTGCGTTTATAAATAAAATGAATTAATAAACCATGTCTTCATTGGCTTAAATAGTCATAAATACCAACTCAAAAGTTTAGCACCCTTTGACATTCGTTCATGTTTATCCAGTCAATTTGGTCAAAGTCTTTTAAAGATCTTCGTGAACTTGGCTCAAATTAGTTGGACACGATGGAGACAGGAATCTAATTGAACGGAACGAGAAAGATTATTTTTTCATGGAAGTGCAGTATTCCATATTATTCATTTGTCAACGGCTACATGTTCATTTTATTTGTTTCTTCTTAACATTCTCAAGAATATAGTTTCTTCTTCTTGAATTTTTTGACCAATGTGACTATAAATTCATATACCAAATGAATATCAACAAACTCTTAAGAAAAATGTGAAAACTTTTTCAAATCTACAGATTGATGTTATCAAACTCCCTTTAGGCACCTGTAACGTTGGCTTGTGCTTGAATTTTGAAAAAAATCTAGTAAATATTTTATCAGTTTTTATTTCCGCCATTTTGATAGTTTAATTTTTTTTATCATAATAATTATTTTTAAAAACAATTCTTAAAAAATTGATTCAATCATTGATATTTTACTTTCAAACTATATATGTAAGTTTTGTTTAAATAAATATATCAACTAGTTTATTTGAAATTATATTTATAGTAAAATGAATGCAAAAAAATTGCAATTCGAGGTTTGATCTGTCATAAAAAGGAAAGGGGGATTTACTACTGTTGCCATCACAAAGACTATTTGTGATATTGAAGGCGTCGTTGCCTATAGCACAGTATCAGATTGGTTTAAAGAGTTTCAAAACGGGAATAATAATAATCCTTAAGATAATCACCGCCAAAAAGACTTTCTGTGATATAAATGGCGGGGTTCAACACGAAAAATTAAATGATCACCCTCATGCCTCTACATCTGAATTATCTACAATGATTGAACTATCGAAAGACACCGCCAATAAATAGAAAACTTGGATACAACTATAAGAAATATTGATTAGATAAACATAAATTATCGGAAAGTTAGGCTCAAAAGCGCATGGAAATCTATGAAAATCTTTTGCAAAATCAAACAGATGACCGCCTTTAGAGTTGCATGGTTAGTATAAATGAAAAGTGGATCTATTTTATTAATCAAGGGAAAAGTAAATATTAGACGTTATATGATCAACCTTCTGCAGCAACTGTCCAAAAGAATCGATTTTGGAAAAAAATAATAATCAGTGTTTGGTAGATTATTAAGATGTAATTTTGAATTTAGAAAATTAAAGGTATCCATTAAAAACGATCTCAAGTACTTTTCAGACAATGTTAAGCTGTAAAAAACTATTACCATTCGAGCCTTAGCTATTTCTGATTGCGTATTCGCAGATTTTTGTTGAAGATTCTCCATTTTGTTTGTCGTTAGCAAGGTCGTTGATGTTGTAGAAGCTTTGCCAGCACCAGCTTCTCCAACTATGAGACAATCATTTATTAATTGAAAACAAAAACGTCTAACAGATCTCGTCCATGTCCAACGGAATGGAATTGTTAAATAAGGTCTCAAAAAAACCTTTTTTTGGTGGAGCAGGTATTTCGCGCTGATTATACAAATCTCCCTGAGCATTCTTTATGTTAGTACTGAAATAAATAAAAAACTAAATCATGTGTATTTATCAAACAATCACAAACGTCAATTCGGCGGAAAACGAAGCTTTGTCCATTTCTGAAATCGAACTCATATATGCTAGAAGTCCGTGGTTAGCGATACAAAAGACGTTTTCATTGAGATTTTCACAGAAAACATTGTCAATATCCATCAAAAGTCTTAGACTGGGAAGTGAAAACGCCATCAGGTGACCGTTCGCGATCAGTGTCACCAAACAGGGGCTTAATTTTACGGTGATAACAGCCGCTTTTAACACAACACTGGTTTCGGTTATTTTGATTTTGTAAAGTTTCAATTGTGACGGAAGAGCAATGACTTGGGCGCTTTTTTCTGAGCAAAGCACTGCAAATTGGCAATCAGTAACGGAGTCGACAGCCGGCTCATTCTGATTATTAGCTCCAGACCCCGCGCATCCAGAGAATCCTGCTTGGTATACAGATATATAATGATCACACAATAGCATTAAAAACATTATATCGATTATAAGGTGTATACATTTTTATAAATAGCTGTTTTTTAAATAAGGAAAAATTACTTAAATAAACTATTTGAAAATTATATTGATTAAGCATTTTTTAAAAATAATCTATAAAAACATATTCTGATATCTTTAACTATATCTTATTTCTATCCTTTTTTAGATGGCGTTTTATAAACCAATAAGCAACATTTTGAAAAAGGGATGTTCTTTCATTTTTCTATAAAAATCTACAGCAGAAACTCACAGATTCGTTGTTGGGGTTTAACGGAGCAATGCTCTATCAAAAACCACTTTCAAAAGATGGTTACAATTTTCAAAAAGGGTGAACTTATGAGGCAAAATAAAGAATGGCCAGGCCAAGCAATAGTGTTTGAAAATCAAGACCTCGTAGCATTGATGGCTGAAGATCATGTCAAACTTAAATTGATCTTGCTAAATCATTAAATGCTTCTCAATTTTTAAATAGCCGAAATCTAAAAGTCATTGGAAAGGTATACAGGTACCACATGAGCTCAAGGTGAAAGACATGGAGAGGCGTAAAGTCACAAGTGAAAATTTGCTTGTCGACAAAAAAGGAAAGGATGATGAAAGGTGGATTTCTTTCGAAAACCTAAACGCAGAAAAACAATTTCTAAAAGCAACAAGCTTTTATATCCGTAAGAAGGCACAAGCTGACTCAACGCTGACAAAAACTAAAATAATCAAACAGATTTAAATAGCTTGTATAGCGCTTTACAAATTATCATTATAAGTCTAACTAATGATCAGAGATACCACTGACTTTAAAGACAATGGATATAGATCACAATCGACAAAATCCGCCATCATATTGAATTACCAAAATATTTTTAATATAGATAAATACTGAAAATTTTTTACCAAAATATAAAATATACCGAAACTCGTGGATATATATATACATATATATAATTTTTTATCATATGAAATTAAAGACATTTTTTAAATTAATAGTCTCACTTAATGTTCGATAAGTGTCATTTTCATTAGCCCTAACACATTAAATATTTACCATGATTTTCTGATTCTCATATTAATACAATATATTTATTACTTAAACCAATTATACAATCGTCACTAATAATTATTCTTTTCAGCAAAAATTTCTGATGAGTTTGATTAATTTTTAAAATTTAAAGCAGTAGAAAAAGTTTTACCAAAACTACTGCTACTACTAGATACAGTTGACTGCTTTGAAACATAGTTCATTTTCTTAGATGTGATTGGGGTGGGACTGGTTGTCGAAGAAAGATTAGTTTCCTTTTGATTGTTATTAATGGACGAATTTGATCCACATGAATTACTAGATGGAATTTTAGGTTCTGGTAAAGTTGCACTACTTGGTGCCTTATTGCCCAGTAACTCACAATTCGAATCAAGAAAAGAAATAGAAAGTATGGCACCACGTAAGCGATAAATAGTACCTAAAATAATATAAGTTATATTCAAACTTTATTCTATTACCGCTTGGTGATACAATCACAGGTTGCGTAGTCCTTAGGTCAGGAACGAGTAGATTAACCACTATTATGGAACCCAAACTTGTACCTACCCATAAGCAGGGCTTAGGTATTGGATCTTAAAAGTTTAATTAAACATGGTTTTTAATAAAATACTTTTGTTTTATTAAAAAATAAACTGACTAGAAGAAATAATTTTTGGTGATATATTTCCTGTAAAAAGCATTTTAGTTTACATAAAACTTTATTTAAAATGTAACAACTAAAATTTTCAGACTAAATATCTTAATCTTAATTATTTTCCTAAAGAATAAGTATCATTTACAGAACAGGAACCTAAATAATTTAAATATTTCAAAGTACATATTTTTGTTAGAATAAATATTTTTAGTTTAAAAACAATTTTATCAACAAAATTTATTCAGAATTATAATCACAAAATAAATTCTAAGACTATTATTCACAATGAAAATTTTTCTATATAAATGAACTCAAGTCATCCGTCTTTAAAATAATTAATCAAAAATGAATTTGTTTTAATTTAACAAGTGTTGAATAACCTTCAAACATTTTTTCTAAATTAAGCTTTCTCATTTCTGTTGAATTCCAAATTTTTAATCATAAAATTAAAATAACTAAATAGATCACAAAAGCTTGAAAATATTTTTGATAGTTGATTATAAAGTATTTATATGAATTTCTATCTCACGATCATTTGATGCAAAATCCGAGACTGGCAATTATAATCAACCTCAGTTGGACCTGCAATATAAGTGATTTTTTCCAGAAACCTTTGATATCCCAAATCACGCTTTTTCAGCAATTATAACAAGATAATTGCCATTCTCCTTTCAACTTATTTCACTAGATATTAATTTCATTGTTCTCTTTAATCTTGCAATAAACGGATTCCATCAGTTCGGAAATCACAAAAATTCATAATTAATTCCATTTATAAGACTGCCAAAAAACTCAACGCCACATTAGACTTTTAATCGTTAATAAAAGTAGAGCATTTTAAAAAATTCAATTAGACTAAATAGATTTCACGAAACATTTACTTGACAAATTTTAATTACACAAAAAAACCGTAACAGAACAAGTCAAGATTAAAAACTGTAGAAAAAATCAAACATCCCACGATAACCAATTGAATTTTACAAATTCAGTATTACTTCATCATAAAAAATACATACATAACTAATTAAGAGCAATTCATCAAAAAAGTTTTCACAAAATTTTCAATTTTGTCGTGATCTAATGATTTTTGTTTCATTTGAAAATAAGTATTGCGCTACAATAATCCAATTGGAAAAGAAATAAAATTTTTCTTTGGATAGATCTTTAACCATCCATGTCGTTTATTTTAAAATTTCACATGGGCTTACAAAGACAGATATTATTTAAACAAATGAATCATATAATTTTAAATATTTTTACATATTTAAAGAAAAGCATTACAAAACTAAAACTGAAATTTAAAATATTTAAAGAAATTGTTTTATAAATAAATAATTTTTTATATTTAACTGTCACAGATTTACAGTTTGAATTAAAAACTGACTTAATCTTTGTTAAATATGATTTTTATTTCAATTAAAAAATACTATTGGAATTGTCATATCACTCTAAAATTAAAGGTCAAAACACCAATTTCCTTTTTATCAACTTATTATTTTTAAGATAAAACGTAATTAATAATTGATTATTACCAGATAGTATCATCATCAAATTATGTCTTTATTATTTTCTCCCATATATAATCATGTTAGAATAACTAATAAAAAAAATATCATTGTGCACCAAGTAGTGTCACAAAACTGATTAATTAATTAAATTTTTATTTTTCGTCATAATCTTTAAATATACAGTGTATTTCATAAATATTTAAACGCGTTAAAATTGAATAAAATCATCTAATTTTCAACCAAATTACTTAATAATCCAAGCTGTTTTGTGCAAAAACTATTCAATTAAAAAATGGCTATCAACAAACTTAAGTAAAAATATCTTAAAATAGCTCAGTTTGCATTCCTTGGACAACTATAAAATTCTGTAATCTTGGGAATATAGTATGTAAACTTTCTGACAAAGATCTACTGAAAAAACTGATTTCTCCATAATTTTTTCCAGACATTTATTAAATATTTGTATTTTTACAACGATTTATCTACAATAATACATAAAAATGATTCATGTTCATTGACAATTTTTTTTTAAACGCGTATTCATATTTATGAAACACCATGTATTATGATTCATCTTATTTGACAATATTCGTTAATTAAGTTTGGTATAAATCTTCCGGTAAATAAGTGAGTTCACAGATACAGAATCAATATGAGATGTTGTCGAAATATGAATCATGGACAAGAAAAGTCATGGTAATAATAAAATTATTGAGATGGTCCAAGGCATCGAAAAAAAAATATTATAGTAGTAATAATGTTAATAATAATAATAATAATAATAAAACATTAATTAACTTTTTTTTATTAAAAAAAGAGTTTCTAAAATAATAATAATAATAATAATAATAATAATAATAATAATAATAATAATAATAATAAAACATTAACTTTTTTTATTAAAAAAAAGAGTTTCTAAAAGTATAGAATAAATTTTAATTATTTTTGGAACGATCCACCAGAGTCGCGGCGTAGGTATTTTGATGGAAAATTGACGTTGGAATAAATAAAACTCCGTCGTCGAAATTTTCTTCGACACGGCATATTCGTTTTTGTCTCGGCGTAGAGACAGAGTTAGGAATTTTAGGCTATTGCTGGAAATAGAGTCTCGAGTCGTGGGGATTGTTGATCGTAGCCCAATCTCTACTACTATGTAAAGAGATGGCTATTCTCATACAATGTCACTATTAAAAAAAATTGAAGCAACTCCTGACAATTTAAAGAAGACATTTACAGGAGGATTGAGATTTTAGCCGAAGAAGAAAGCATACCATTTGTGGACGACAAGGACACGCCAGGAATTATTCAACGACGACCACAGAGATTGGAGTAATATTTATCTTTTTCTTCTTTTGACACAGTATGCGAACGGAACATTATTTTTATAAGGGAACCCACCAAGCTTGGAAATCCCTAGGAGACCTAAAAAGGGCCTAGTGGACGACCCGGGAACTCCTTGTCGATCATTTCAATTTAATTTTAATCGATTTTATTCAGTTTAGTTTTTGTCATTAATATTGATTTAATATTTTCTTTTGAATATCATAACTTATTCTAATATTCGTTTACCTTGATTTGAGTTTTCAGATAGTTAATCAGTGTTGGTTTTTTTGTGGAATTGATTTCAATTATGAGTTTTGGTGGTTTATATGACTATAATAAAATTTTATTGTGATTTGCTTTGATTCAAACATGGTGCGGATAGAGATTTATCGTGGGTGCTTTGATTCAATAAGTAAAGTTTTATTGTGAGGATTTTGATTCAAGCTGAGGTTAACCTAGTTACGAGCACAACTTTATTACAAGTGAAGAGTCACTGGTAGACGAGCGCAAGTTACATTATGGAGTTATAATAATATCAAAACTATTAAAATATAATTATTATCATCTTTTTATATACTTTACATTTTTATAAATAATAAACGAAATATTATTAGAAAGCTAACCTCCTTTTCTTGAGTATGTTTCAGCGAACGCTAGCGACTTGATTGTTTCATAGTTAATATTTTCCAAGCTAGACGTGCTAGAACTGCAGGACCGAGAAAAGTGAGCTGTTTCTACAAAAAATCCTGATTAACGGTAACAATGAAAATCTTCTACAGTAAATTAGAAGAAATCTAAGCTTGATATGAATTAAGGCTTAATGTTAATTCTCAATGATAAAAAGCGTCTTAAGCAAGCTTTTAAAAGCATTTGAAATTAATTGTTTTAAGGGATTATTTCTGTGAAAATTAAATTTTGGGTGAAATTTTCATTATCAGAAATTTTTATTGGATGGATGAATTAAATAAAAAAATCGAAATACATCATTACCACTACTAAAGGATCGCCGAAACAGTTTCCACAAATTACGAAAACTTAAACCTTAAGAACCATAATAATATTAATAAAGACAAATTCTCAATAAAAATAACTTCGAAATATATTTAACTCTTGAAAACGTATCGATAAATAATATCAAGTTAAAATTTTTATTATCATTATTTGTTTTAACTCACTATTCCAAGGTAACGGAAGATGATTTATGTACATTAATTCAAACAACTTGAAATATTAATAAAGTAAATTTTCTTTTAAAAATGGAAACTTAAAAAGCACTTTAACATGATTCTAAGCGATTCTCAAATTAATCAAATCGATAATTATTGGAATAATTTTAATTATTTTTTCTAAAATTTAACTCTTGTAAAATTTTGATCAATAATTTTGAAATGGTTATATTAAAAAATAATATAATAAATAATAAATAAAAAAATTAAAATTTTAAATTTATACAATACAATTTTAAGTCTTTCAAAGTTTCTGGTTATGTTTTCAGCACTTGTCTTTCCGTAACTTTATATACCACCGTTATCACCCGGTTGACAATAGCAATCACTGATCGGCCCCAAGTTAAATATTTTTTATAATAATAATTTTTTCCATATAAATATTATCAGAGATCTTGCCAAACTTATCTTTCATTGATTTTGAGATCTCACTTGTTACTGTGAAATAGGTTTAAAGTTATTCTTAAAATTCACCAATCAAACTTTACGATTATCTTACTGGAAATTTGTAGTCCCGTTTCTAAAAATTCTTGACGATTTAAACAATAAAGTTTTGCTAAAATGTCCAATCAATTTTTAGTAGACCGTTCTGGATTATTTTAGAACAGACCTTGATTAGCTTCAGATATTTTGCCACCAGGGACCAAATAAATACAAAGAGTCCCTCTAAGGCTGACGACATGTTCCCTAATTATTGTTTTAATCTTTAATTTTAGATTATTCTACATTTTCAGGAATAAGTACATTAAAAAACACATTTTCTCCAGTAGATACGAGCTTTCAAGATTTCGGATCATTTCATTAACTTCTTACGAATTTTGGTACTGATTCAACCAATTTTTGTGAAGTTCTAAATCCACAGATTTTTAAAGAAGTTCTGTCTGACAAATTCCCACGAAACTCTCATTTCGAAGAACCTCGAACATTTATCAACTGAAACAAACCGTGTTTTGTGAAGTCTTAACATTTATTACTCCATGTCACAGAGTTCTTGTTATTAAACAAGACCGTGTCACTGAGTTTCGTATTTCAGGGATAAATTCAATGTGAAGAATTCGTAACGGTTTATTAAACGTACCATTTTCTTTCAAATATCAGCTGATTTCTCCTTTCTTCTTTTCCAATCTTTTTATATTTTCCTTTGTTTTTCTTTCTTTTCTAATAAAATAATTTACAAGCGGTTCCCCTTATTAATTTTATTGTTAACTCACACACCTTTACATTTTACAACCCTTTATCAAAGATATAACAAAAGGATCTTTAAGAAAATTAAACATCAATCGATATCAATATTCGTCACATATTGATATCGACTTGTTATCAATAAAAGTCTGACGAAGGACAGATCTCCAACAAAAACGTTCTCTGTTTTATTTCAATAAGAAATGATGTACTACATACCTTGGGATTTGGCTCTTTTCAGTTCTGTTTTGTTCATAAAGGTATTTTTGTTGGATTTTGCAGAATATGGATCTACAGCTTGGTCTGAAGCACCAGTTGCCACGGCGGCCGAATTACCAGCAGCACTGCCATTTGCAGAGGTCTTTTAAAATGTTACAATCAGTTTATTTTAATAATAAGTTTGTTCTTCATTTATTTATATAATCGATAAGATAAAACCAAATGTAGTAGTTACTAAATAGTGATATTAAAGGATTTGATAGGTCACTTCTAATTTGGCCAACCGATTTTTAAAATTAAACTTTTTATTTTTTCTAATATTTAAGATGGTACCATGACAATCGTACCATTTTTACATTTGAAAGTTCCAAACGAAACTAGAAAATGAATCGTTCAATCGTTTTTGAATGGGCACACAAGCAGTTGAAATTGACGATTCAAATCATAGCATAATGTTTTTTCATCTTATTTTTCTTTCTTAAATTCAATATTAAACCTCTTCTACAAATAGAAGAATATAATTCGTGCTGGTCGACCGAACAACGAATCGGAATTGCTACATCTAGCTGCGGTCAAATTACAACGGAGGACTACGTGTGATTTTTCAGGAATGGGTTTTCATTCCTTCCAAAATGCCTCAATAAAGTTGAAATTATCGATAGTTGATGAGATTGTTTTTGATGCAAATACATTGTACTGTTCATTTCTAATTGCAAAGAGCAAATCAATAATATAAAATCAATATATAATCAAATAAAATTCTTAAAATGACCCGTCAGACCGTGTATTATTAGCACCACAGTAAAGACAAATTGTTTCCTTTTAAACAATATTTTAATATTTTTGTACATATTTCTTTCATTTAAGTATGGTTTCTTTGAAAATAACATGCAATAATCATCGACCTCTCCGTAGAGAAATGCGTGATCTGTCGGTAAAGATCTAATGGTAATAAGCATAATACTTGAACCGGTTTTGGGAAAGAGTATTTTGAGAATTTAAAAATGGACACGGAATAAAAATCATTATAAAACTATTCCTGGAATAATAATGTAAACGATTTTACTCTGACAACGATTTCCTTCAATGATAAACGGAGCTAATTGTCAGGTTATAGGAGAAATTAAAAGTCTCTTATCACATTCCATATTGGCTGAAGAATGGAAAAAGAAGAGAGAAAAAATTGTGAAAATTATAATTTGAATAATATTACTTAAAAATTTGACCTTTTAAGTAAGGTTAATTAAAACAAAAAAATCAATTAAAATTAAAATAATTTATTAAAATATTTTTTTTCGGAAAAAGAAAAGACGTAATCGTTGAATTAATTTCTGAAAGAAAACGAGCCGATAATTCTTCAAGAGAATTATATTTATATATATAAATAAAATGCATCAAAATATATTTCAATTTATTTTAAAAACGAAATACCATTCCAGAAAAATAATGAATAAATTATATTAAATCTCAAATCAAAGGAATTTGTCCAAAGAGAATAAAAATATCTTTTATTAATACAGGAAAAAAATTTATTTCACGGAATTTGAATTGGATGGGAAATTTTTTATTTTTATTTTAAATTAA
>JBBMKC010199621.1:0-14226 GCA_037834085.1 Bipalium vagum | reverse complement strand
TTATTATTATTATTAATTTATTTCTGACCCTCTTGCGGTCTTAATAATTAATTGATAATTATCAATTTAAACCCTATGGTGGTTTCTACCCTATACTTTACAAGGGTTGTCAAGGATGTGTCCTTGGCTAACCCAAAAATAGTAAATAATTCACTTTACCATTTTCATCAATTTTTTAAGAACATAAACTGATTAATGGATATAAATTATCTAATCATGTAGTAGAGTAATAATGGCTGGTTACTATTCTTACTGTAAACTTGTGCTTACTGAAGAGGGGTTAGTTCTGAAAACATGAATCCAAAGTAACAAACAGTTTTGAATGGGAGTTCCAGGATACCGACATCAGCAGTCAGCTTAATGGGACTGGTCAGTCGGCATCATCCCTCAATAGTTGATTACATGACATCATTATTATCTGACAATTTTTATATATTGGATTTAATATTTTTATTATTTACCAATATGATCGTGATGTTAATAAGGTGAAAATAATATTTTAAAAATTTGTACATAACACTATAATAATTTTAAATTATAAGATATAAAAATTATTAGGATCATTAATATTTTATTTTTTCTTTCAGTTTCTTGAAGTTTTAAAATAAGTTTTTTTTAATTTTAAAAATATCAATCTTTATAATCTCAATTTTAAATTAAAATTATTTATTTTAATTTTTATTACATCAGAAATTTATAATTTTTAAAATTAAAATATTTTTTATATTTTCTTAATATATTTTATACCATATAAGTGATTATAGAGAATTTATTTTTTGTTTATCTACTCTTATGTTTAATACAATTTTTAATTTCACTTTCTGTTCACCATTTTCAATAAATTTATTAATATGATTTTAAGGTTTAATATTGCTTAATTTGTAATATAATATTAAAATTGTGAAATATGCTTGTTTCGGATGATTGTGTTGATGTTTCGCAACAACTAGGAAAAGTCCTAGATAATTCAGGTAAACCAAGACCAGCAAATATATTAACAAACAAGCTTCAGTTTATCAAGAAAAAGGTTCTGCCACAACTTATGAGACACAAATATTCATTTCCATTTCTGCAGCCAGTTGATCATGTCGTATTGAATATTCCAGATTATCCAAAGATTGTTCATTATGCAATGGATTTTAATACAATTAAAAATCGATTGATAAAAAAGTTTTATTACAACGCTGATGAGTGTATTAGTGACATATTTTTGGTGTTTCAAAATTGTTACATATTCAATCCTCCGGAAATTGATTTAATAAGCATGACTTTGACATTGGAAAATATTTTCAAATCGAAGCTGGACAAATTACCGTCTCCGGAAAACGAAATCTCCGCAAACAACAGCAAAAAAGACACCAAATCCAATAGTATTAACGATTCTTCTTCCGAGCCAGTTTGTGATATTAAAAAATCTCTCAGACCAACGACAAAGCGTATAAAGTCTAACACAAGTTACAATGAAAAGGCATCAACGAATTTGAGCAATTGCTCCATTTCTCCAGACGCAAAATCGAAAGCAAAAAAGCGAAAAATTGAATCTTGTTATGATTTGTCACCAACCCCAAGTCCCTCTATTTCTGTAAAAAATGAATCAATGGAGGAACAACAGGCTCCCGTGAAGCCTAAACTGTCCGAAGAGTTGAAACTTTGCAGTAATATTTTGCGGGATATTTCTTCAAATCGATATCGGGTATATAATTTGTATTTTTAAATTTCTTTTGAATGGATTTAATATTTCAAAAATTAAAAATGTTAAATAATTTAATGAATTAAATTTAATGAGTACAAATTTGAATTGAAATTGTAATTGTAATCAGTCAAAATCTTCAGTTGATGAGAGCATGAAGGTAACAATTTTTCAAAGAAAAAATAAAGAGACGTATAATTTTCATAAATTTTTTTGGTTACTTTATTATCGATAATTGTTTTTTTTAATAATTTCGTCTCAACTTTACTTAGGCCCAATGGCCTTCTTACGAATTTTAATTGTGAATTGACTCTATAATCTCTGATTAAATATTAAATCCAATAATTTAATATATTACATGTATTTTTAATTCAGTTATCTGCTATACTTTAGTTCTGCCCTGTTCTAAAAAATTTGTTTAAAAGATAAAACTTTGATTAAAAATATAAAATCGCTATTTATTTACAAATTTGAATTATATAGGGCTTTTATGCACATGAGGAATGTTAGAACGGAGCAAACGATTGGAAAAAGAAAATACAACCATGGAAGAATTTTTGAAGCCACCTGAATATTTGGATTAGTTGAACTCTGTATTGGTAATAGAGAATTGAAATTTGCAAAAAAAGAGACGCAAAACCATTGCTACCATTGATGAAAAGGCTGAAAATTGTCAAAATTATCTGTTCTGATGAATGGAAAGCGCATTTTAAATTAAAGAGATCGGGTTTGAATATTATACCCTCAATCACTCAGTTGAATTTATAAGTAATTCGACTGGGTAAAACAGGCAAACAATGGAATCTCTGTTGAGGTTTTAAAAAAAATTACCAAGAGGTGTTAGGAGATCAAATTTTGAAATGCACATAAATGAATTTCTGTAGAAAAGACTTTGTAATATCCAATGTGTTGACCCATTCGAACATTTCATGTGTATAAAAGATCTAAATAATCCAAATTGGTAATTATATTTTGTAAATAAATCCATATATATATTGTAAATAAAAATTGATTGTTATATATATTTAATCACAAAGCTATCTTTTAAACAAAAAAAATATATGGCATAGGGAGAACTAAAGTAAATCTTAGTTATCAGATAAAAGAAATAGTTTGAAAATTAAAATTAATAATAAAATAAAAATACTTATTTAAAGTATTTATTCATTGATTATTTTTTAGTTAATTTATAAATATAATATAAAATTTAAAGTTCACTTAACTGTTAAAAAATTTTAACCGATAATTGAATTTATACAATATTTTATTAAATATTAAATATAATTGAATATAATTAGAATTTATTTCTAATTCAATTTTCAAATAAAACAAATACTTTAAATACTTATTTTTAAATATTTTAATGATTTTATTTAATAAAATAAATCATTTAAAAATATTAAAATCAATAATTAAATAAAGTATTTAGAGATGGTCTTTGGTATAATGTCATAAAAAATTAATATTAACGAAAAACAACTGATTAAAAAAATTGATTTACGTGATAGGTATTGACTTTCTCAATTGATCTTAGCATTTAAACGATATATTCATGGAGCCTGTCATTGTCAGTTTTCCAAACCTATCTGATTATTTTAACATCATAAAAAAACCCATGGATTTGAGCACAATTCGTAAAAATCTCGATGATGGTGTCTACAAGACGCGAACCGAGTTTGCCGATGATGTCAAATTGATTTTCGATAACTGTTATGAGTACAATGGCAAGGATAGTGATGTTGGAATGTTGGCCAAGGATTTACAGAATATTTTCGACGATCTCTACACTAAGCAATTCAATTTAAACAAGCCACAACCGAGTCAAAATCAAAACTCAAAAATCAAAACTGAAGAAACCACCGCCACCGCTACCGTCACCGCAGCAACCACCACTACTACTGCTACCACCAATGACAATGTCGTACAATTGCTTCAAAGAATTCACAAGGAACAAAAGTTGCTCGTCGAAACGGTGAGTATTAAAAAATTAATTGAATATTACAAAAAAATGATTTAAATATTGAAATCAAAATGTTTATATATAACTAAAATCAGTTTTGCTAAATTAAATAATTAAATTTAACAAAAACAATTGAATCAATTTTAAAACAATTATATTGATATTGATATATTACAATTTATCGTTTATCTGTCAAATAACTTTTTTCCCAGTGAGGATCCTTATTTTATTTTTAATTCATTTAATAAAACTATTCACCTTGTAAATGATGAAAAAATAATCATTTGGTTTCAATAATTACTTTTTCATGGGCTTTTGCAATATATTTTTGTAATAGATGTTTAATTTATAATGACAATACTAAATTTCTGAATTAGAAATGTAAGTGCTTCTTTGCCATTATTGGCCATTATCTTAACTGGAAACTATAAATAAATCCTGTTTACTTTTGTGTCTTTTGAATATAATCAAAGTTAAGATAATGATATAAGAGGAGAATTGTTAATTTAATCATACAAAACTAATCGATTTTAAAATCGTTTTATTTTTGTCTTCCAAAATTATTTTTTAAAATTTAATCAAAAATCTTTTTTAATTTTTCTTCTGCATCTTTGAAAAATGAGTAAGGGAAATTTTTTAAAGTTAATTTACACTTTTCATTATGGTTGTTTGCAACATATCTTATTACACCATGAATTCCTGTTCTGTGTTTATTATAAAATTTCCGATTGATTTCTTAATTGTCCTTGAGGAAAATATTGTTTTAAAACGTATTAAAACTCATTTCAGACAGTCTAAAAAATTTCGTTATCGATTTTTCTATTTTTAATGTTTTTACTTCGGAAACGGGTTTCTGATAACTGATTTCATATATATTACGCATTTTGAAGATTTAATATCGATTATTTGATTGTAAGATTTTATCTTAATATATTGATTACCAAAATCTATTTTTTATCTATTGGATCTTGTTTTTCATTGGGTCAGATGAGAGAATTTTATTTAATCAATGACGACCAGACAAATCGTCCTCGCTCAGTCTATTTGTCTTCCACTTGTTCAAGTGTTCCAGTATTTTACAGGATTGAGTGTTCTTTCCATTTCTTAATTAAGTCTCGTGTGATTAGTTAGATTTCAAACCGCGCTCTTCTAAATGGCTGTGAAATTTTTTATAGTGAAAATAACTATAGATTTTAAAAACTAATTTATCGATAACAATTAATCAAAATAAAAATGATGTAGTATAAAAAATTTTATTATTTTTATTTTGCTTATCAATACAATTTATTCATGATAATGAATTTTTTTTGAAGAAAAATCAATATCTTTATTGATTAATTTTGTATTCTTTACACAAGTTTTGCAACGCAGCGGAAGTACGTTGAGCAATTGGCTCTTTATTTGTTTTATCTTACTTTACCGGTTGAGAGTGACATAACAAAGGCCAACGTGTTGTTTCTCTCTGTGTGTGTGTGGCTCTGTGGTTATTTTTAAAGCAATAGTAATGTGATAAACGATTGCAAGTGCAAAGTTCAATTTTTATGTTCTGCGCGTGCACTATGTCCGTATTTCATACGTTGTCCACAGCTGTGTAAATAGTTTTGAGATCATTATGTCTGTTAACGGAGAAACGGATGACCACCAAATTGTGATTATTATTATTATTGATTATTATCTGTACCAGAGTTCTGTTTTAATAAAAAAATATTGTTATCGATTTAGTGTATTAATAACTGTTCAAGAGGGTGTTCGTTTATCTGAGATTTTCAAAAATCGTTTCTGATATTCGTGACAAGATAATGTAGAAACGATATCAATTTTTTTTTGAGATTTTCTTTATTAATTGATTTATTTTATATCGGTATATTGATTTATATTTTTAAAATAATTGGTTAATTGATTAATCAATTAAAATTTATCTTCTTTTCAAAGCAACTTTTATCGATTTATTATTATTATTTATCAAAAAAATAATTAAATTTTCTTTTATTCAGCACAATAGAATAGCAGAAAAAATCATCAAGCAGAATCTTTTAATAAGGGAACTATCTGTCAATTTGAAAACTCCGTTTGATTTTGATCTGTCTGTAATTAATGTCAATGCCAGCACGGTTTTTTCCAATAGCAAATCGAAAAAACGAAGCAAAAATTTGTCCCCGTCTCCGATAATGCCGAAAACTAATGGAGTTTTAAGCAATCATGTGATATCATCTGATGCAATTTTGAAATCTAATCGCCAAAAGAAACCGAGTCAAGAATCCAGTTCTCTTGTACAGCAGGAATCGTGTTCTCGGTCTGAATCCAATAGTAATAATAACAATAACAACAGCACAACAAATGCAGTTTCGGCATCTCTCAGAATGCCTTGTAACGAATCATATCAGAATTCTGAAGCACCAGCTTCTAAATTTAGTAAGAGACGTGTTTTTATCATATTCATTTACACTGAATTTTCATTGGACGATGATGACGATGATGATAATTTTACTGCCAATGGTCATTGTTGATGAAAAAACAATGATTGTTTTCTCATAGACAGTTGATATTTTTAATTATCACTAACAAAATTGATTAGTTATCTCTTATTGATCAGTAATGGTTTTTTATGAAAATGACATGACCGGAAATATTTCAACCATTAACTAAGGTACAGAAAAGACAATCGATTAAAATATTTATTTTCTTTACATTTAAATCAATTATATTTGTAAATTATAAATCAATTTAAAAATTATATTGTTCTCGATTTAATTTATGGATTCCAATATTCATTATTGTATATTGTTTTTGAGGTGTTTTTTCCAATCATAAAATATGTAATTGGTTTTTAATTTTTATTTTAGACATTGGATAAATAGAATTTTTTAACTGGAGCGTCGGGAATGCCATTTGAAATTCTTTCAAATTAAAATATATAATATTTTTGAAATTTCGAAAAAAATAACTTAAAAATCAATATTTTCATAGGTATTATTGATTATTTTAAATATAATGGGAGAAAGTTTTAATTTATCGATTTCTTTTCTAATTAATATTATTATAATTATTAGATTTTGAAATATAATTGGTCTATGTTTTTCATTCTTCTATGATATTTTTATATACTTTAATGAAAAAAAAAATCGAATCGATTTATTCAAATATTATTGCCATCCAGGAAAATTACTCACGAATTTTTAATTAAAATAAATATCTATATTTCAATAAAATAATTAATGTGTAATTATAATTTAATTTATGATCACATGGTGAAGAACAGTTCTTTAAATTTTTAATCGATTTTGATTAATTTGAATGTAAAATTTAAATATTGTTAAATCAATTATTGATTTTTTACAATTGAAATTTAAAATTATGCATTTTTTCACTTCTTTTCATTAACCAAATATTGATATTTTCGATTTTGAATTTGTAAAATATTATTTTTTTGACATTTTTTATATATTTGAAAAAATACAAATTATAGCGAAATCTCAATTTTCCTTTCATAGATCGTACTCCAGAAGACTGTAAGCCAATGTCATATGACGACAAAAGGAAATTGAGTATGGATATCAATCAATTACCGGGCGACAAACTCGGTCGCATTGTACAGATAATCCAGGAACGAGAACCAACTCTTCGCGACTCAAATCCCGATGAAATCGAAATCGATTTTGAGGTCCTACACCCTGTCACATTACGCGAATTGCAAAAATTCGTTCAATCAGTTCTGACTCGTCAAAAAGCTACAAATAACCGGAAATCTACAAAACGATCAAATGGACAAGTTAACCAAGGAGCTGAGGGCGGTGAAGTGATTACTAATACTTTTACCGATGACTCTGTCGCCAAAAACAAAGACGAATCTCGCAAAGAAGTATTTGACGATTATCAAGAAATATCAAGTTTCAACAACCAAGCTAAAGGTGTGCGATCATTGTTTTCTTCAATCGATTTTTAATCGATAAACAATTTTCATTGTTTTTTTCGTCTAAATTTCCTTTGTTTTAATTAATATTTTCATTAAATATTTTATTCGATTTAAATATTATACATATTTTATAATATACTTATTGATTAACACTTGACGAAGAAGATTAATTGATTATTTTATTATTTCAAAATAGAATTTTATTTTTATCAATTTAAACAATACTTAATTATAATATTATATTAGTATATCGATTTATTGTCAGTTCCGTCAGTTCATCTCACCATTGTCTTAAGGTCTCCAGTAATTTTGAAAAAAATCATTTTAATTCTCTTTAGATTTCTTTTCGATTTCGACGATTTCCTCATGAATTTATAGATTATAAAACATCAAGCGATTAAGAAAATAAATGTCAAAAAAGTAGAGAAAACATGTTGATAATAAATGAAAATAAAAGAAAGAGTGTTTCGATAACTTCCGTTTTCACCGTTGTTAGAAATTTTAAATCAAAATCATAGAATATTTTCTCTTTTCTTTTATGTTTTGTTAATCTTAATAGCACTTAATCTGAAATTTTTCATATTCAAGGGACGCTTGTTAACCCTGACAGAATTACTGCGAGTGGTAAGAATAGCAGTGTCAAGGGGGATTAGTTTTCTAACCGTTATTAGAGGAAAATTAATGTAACTTTATAATTAAACACATTACAGAACACATTACAAAATTTCATTTTGTTTTGGAACAATAGCAAGTGAAGAGAGGTCATCCAAGTAACATAGGTAGTTTTTTATAATGGGAAAGTTGATTAAAATTGTAAATATTAGTTAATCAATGATTTTTGATTATCCTATTTATCATGGTCATTTCAATTTTTTCATGTCCAGCGAAACAATATTTCATTCCTTGAACTGAACCATTTTTATTTGAAAATTTAGACTTGTCCTTCGTTTAAATAGGGTTTGAATTTCCCATACATAAATGTCAACGATGCATAAAAGAAATTGTTAATCGAAAATGAGAGGAACATTGACAAAATGAAACTGGAAAACATTTTCTATGATAGTCAATCACGCGAATAAAAGGGACAAAATAATTAATTTTTTAACTGCTGTGATTTAGTGGTCGGAGAAGGAGGAGGAGGAGGATAGGGTTACACTTTGTACATTGATTTTTTTTGTCGCTCTTGTGTGACTTTGCGGTCATAAGTGACATTTGATTATGGATAGATTCTTTGATATTTGTGAATGGTTCATTAAAAAATATTTTGCTTACAAGTAATAATAATAATCATGATAATAAAACCGAGTTTTATTGTTTTCTTATTTTTTAAAAAATATTTTTAATTATTAAAAGTAAATTCGATATTTATTTTTCTCTCAACACTGATTGAATGATATATAGGATGCGTTGATAACATTTTTCTGTCAACAGTCTTCTATTAGTCCTTTTTTCATTATCAACCAGTCATTGGTGAATCTTTTATTGTTTCACTCAATTGTCTTCATTTTTTATCGTTTCCCGTTTATTATTTCTCTAATATTTTATATCGATTTTCATTAATTTGTTTTATTAATTAATTCCCGAGTTTCTTTAATTGATTTTATTTATTAATTTATTTCTGATATAAATAAATAAATAAATAAAAAAAAAAAATATATATATATATTATTAGTTATGTAATTAGTTATCGATATTTCAATTTTTACCAAAAAAAGCAAACATATAAAAATGAATGATTTCATTTTTCACGATTTTTACTTTTAAAGTTCATTTGTTGATGTGAATCATATCAATCGTCAGTAGAATTAAGCGGAGATTTAATTTTTTTATTGATTAAAATATCAATATATTTTTTTAAAATAACTATTATCGTGTTACCGAGATGTTAAATCAATTTTCTATTCCTCTCATTTAAAATTAATGAAATAAAATTGGAAAAATGTTTAATTGATTAAAATTTAAACTGTTACAAACAAAGGAGATATTGTTTCCAGTAATAATATTAAAAAAAGCTCCACATGCTAACGTTATAAAATTTCTAAAGATTTCTCTCAACAAAGAAATTTGTGACCTATCAGAATTAAAAATAGCAAAAAGGTATTTTACACAGTGTAGAAAAAAGGAGAAAACGTGATGAAATTGTAGCGAAAAAAATCCGATAATTGTTAAATGATTCTATATTGAAATACAATTATTTCAATGTGTATTATTTTTAAATTGTCATGGAAACATGTAAAGTAAGAAAAAACGAGGCAATTGATTCAAAAATTGAAATTCTACATTCTTGTTTTAAGGAAAAATAGTATTGATTTTTCTGGAATCGATTTTTTCCAAAAAGAGATGTATTTTGCAAAAATTGTTTAAAATTTAATTTTAAATAATCAGGACTTGTTTGACTCTTTTAAAAAATCAATATAGATTTTATTTTCAAATTGAAAGTGTAATATTATTATTACACGTGTATTATTTTAAAATATTATTATTACGAAAAGGCTACATGTATTGATTTTTTTTATTCTCTTTGTGGAGTATGAGAGAACCACCTACTTCTTTCTTCTGTTTATATTGTTCTGTTTTATCCTATTTTGAATTCAAATACAAAAGAAAGTTATTTTGAAAAATTTCACTATGGCTTATTGAAAACATGGCTACACACACACATAAGTACATAATAATTGAGGATAAAAGTCTCGGGAAATAATTCTTCTACATTGTTCAAAGTGGACAATGTGTGATCACAATAATATGACAATTAAGCAAACCCCAATATTAATTTGTAAAGGAATTATAAACTGAAAATCAATGAATGAATGAATCACTTTTCCTCAATCATAATTGATTCCAAGTTCACTTTTATTTTGGACAGAGTGACATGAAAAGTCAACAATGTGCTGGAATTTATTTTGGCACAGATTTTGCAGATTTTTTTTCTTCTGGGTTGTTAAATGAACATTTTTTTCAGTTTGCACTTTTCTCTTGTACTGTGTTTTGATTTCCTATTGGTCATTATCATTTGTAAAACTTCAATGATTTCCCTATGACCCAGAATTTGGAATCAATATTTTAAATTCAAAACGTGACTTATATGGCAGTAAATGTTTCGAGGTTCTTCAATGTTTTTCTGAAACCCAGTTGAAACTAACACCATTATTTAGTTATTGTAAATATCAGATTTCTTCAATCTTTTATTGAATTTTAAAATCAATTTTAGAATAGAAAAAGTAGAAAATAATTTTTTTTCTGTTGAGGTTTTTTGAAATCAACATATTTTATTCTCACAACAAAGAAGGTTGTGTGCACTCAAAAAATCGATATAGAGAGTAAATAATTTTATGATTTTTAGTTTGATAAGATTTTCGTAGTGAATTAATGAATTGAAAGCAAAATATTAAAATAATCTCAGTATATTTTCATATTTATAAAAAATCAATTTCCTTTCGTGTTTTCGACAAAAGAAGCCATAATATGAGATCTAAATCTTATTTAGGTCGTTGGTCTGTTTTTTAAAATATTAAAATGATATAGACTCGATCGGCTTTTTATAGTCTATAAAAATTGCTTTTGACGGTTTGAAGATTGTGAAAACCTATCAGGAAATTTGTTCATGTCAGTAAAAATAATTAAACGGTGTTTTTCTTAATATTGATAATTAAATTATTATTTTTAATTTAATTTGAAATTTTAGCTTTACAGTGAATAATAACAGTAAAATACACAAGTTAATTTACCTTGTTAATAATTTTTATGTAAAATAAAAATTACTTTTGTTTTATTAGATGTTTAAAATTGATATTTATTATGCTACATTTTAAATTAAGCAGATATTTGAAAATTATGTTAGTCTTAAACGTTTGTAAATGTCTAATATTTTTGAAAGTCTTTTAAGGTTAAAATATCAAAAAATTCATTTTTCAAAATATATTCAAAAGGATCATTTATCATTACTTTTGCCTAAATATTCTCTGCCATTATCATTAAAAGTTTCACTGACTTTTCAGGCGAAATTGGAACAGCAGGCAGTGATTCCAGTTCAAATTCATCTGAATCTTCCTCTTCCAAATCCGATTCTTCTGACTCAGATTCTGACAGTGACGATGAGTGATGATAAAGCAAATCATTAGGGCTAACTAATCAAGTCTCATTAAATTTGGTAACGATCTGAATCAACAAGAAGTCAGAAAACGATATTCAACCTCCGTCTTTCAACCATATATCCATGTCTATTATGCGCATTTCAAGGTGGCTGCCATTGTGTTAAATGGTTTTAAATTAGTTGATTGGATAATTGAATGATCTTATTATTTAATGTTTGCGTGTGTGTGAGTGTGTGTATTGTTTCTCGGGAACTTGTAAATCGTGTAAATATAATAATTATCTATAGACATTACTGATCGAATAATAATAATAATTATAAAATAACCACAATGATCATCAGGATAAAAGCATTTGTATTGACTTAGAAATATAGTGGTTCCAAATTTGTTGTTGGTCTTAGTACAGCTGGTAATTCCTAGTGTGACATTATTATTATTATTATTAATTGTGTTTGTTTTACATTATTATTTGGTTGAGACTGATCGATGTCTTTTTTGTATTATTGATTACTTAAGAAACTTAATTTCTCTCAAATCTGCATCAAAATTTTATCATTATTACTATTACCTATTATTATCATTAGTATTATTATTTCTTTTTTGTACGATTTCAAATTAGTAATTTACGAAAATCATTTGTATTTACTACTTATTATATTTTATTGATTGTTTTTCGGACAATATATTTCACATGGTCGATCAACTATTGTATTGGATAATTCTCTATAGTATTTTTCTTTTAGTATAGTAAGGGTTTGAAATATTTTTCTTCGTGTTTCGCTTTAAGCTGAGTGATCAGTTACTTAAGAAATAATATAGACAGTTGTTAAAAATTATAAAAAATATTCTCAGTTTAGAATAACATTTGGAGTTAAATTTTGTCAAAATTAATGAAAATTTGATTTATGTAGTTTAAAATTTTTTTCGAAATGAAGCTTTGAGAATTGATATTTCAATTAAAATCAATATATTAAAAGCCTTTGATTTCTGGATTAACATAGGAATTGAGATTGAAAATCCCATTTCATCATGATTAATAAATCGTTTTCAATTAACGTTTTATCAAATAACATTCAATAGTAATTCAGTTAAACATGTTGGGTTTTATCGAAACATGTACTGCTTCAGAATTACATTTTGGAAATGAAACGACTGCATTCTGGACTGTCGAAATTTGATTTCTTAGATAAATGATTTGGATTGAAAAATTGAGTAAATAAACTTCAGAAGTTTGAGTCTGTCATCTCGGACAATAATGTGAAGTTATTATCATAGGATGTAAGATTAATCAGATTTTTGTTAGTATATTTATTAATTTATTGTGAAATTTTATTGGCTATTCGCAGAGAGCTCAGTGCTAATGATGTAAATTTAAGAGAAATTTCATAGAATTTTGATTCGAGTTTGTTTAAACATTTTGAAAAAAGGTTAGTTAATAAAATTTGTCAATTTCATGGAAAAATTTGTGCTGGTAATATTTGACATTTTCCAATGTTGAGCTTATCTAAATGCTTTGTCAAGTCGACATCGGGTTTTCTAGCTGTGAGACGGGAGGTTAGGCTGCTGGTTTAAGTAATTCTTGAAAGACACTTGAAATTAATTTGATTGCCAACTTAAGTCGGACGGTGATAAAATATTCTGTCGATATAATTATGAGGATTTCACAGAAAAATAAGCTGACTAAATCAACCATTTTGGTAGGTAAAATTATGTTTTCTGTGCACTGACGATCGAAAGCTGTTAATAAATGATAAGATGTCATGACTTATCAAGAATCCGTTACTAATTTGCAAATCTTCACTAAAAATTTGCTAAGCGAAAGTTAAATAATTGATAAATAATTGAAAGATGGTCACAATTAATCAATAATCATTTTAAGAATTTTTAAATTCACTTTTTGATAATTTCGTTCCAACATTAACAACGTTCTATCTAAAATTCAATAATTCCTTGAATCTTCAATACTTGGAGTCCCAATCATTCGAAAGACTCATAAGACCCTGATTAATAATAAGTATAATTTTTCGAAGTTAACATTTTTTATTGATTACAGTCTTTCTTTGATAATAGTTCATTGATAGCAAGTAATTCTTTACAAATAATCTATTACGGTTTCTTACTGATTTGACTTAAGACATTATTGGGATTTGTGATCTTGAGTGAATATTAGAATTTGATTTATTTTGATCTTTTAATGGTACAAAACTGTGATTTTTAAAAAAATTTATTTATAGTAAACATTATTGCTGATTAATTTGATTCGTTCTTAAATTAAGGGTTATTGAGATATTTTTGCTTCACAATAGAAAAGCACGTAATAAACACAAACAAGAGGTCAGTAAAATCGTGAGCTTAAAATTACACTTTTATGAGAAACGTAACATACATTAACGAAAAATGACAAAACTTAAGAAACGACTTTCTGATACGATTGTGATAATCAATACGATTGTGATAATCAATACGATTGTGATAATCAATACGATTCTGAAAATCAATACGATTCTGATAATCAATACGATTCTGATAATCAATACGATTCTGATAATCAATACGATTCTGATAATCA
>JBBMKC010199610.1:0-14227 GCA_037834085.1 Bipalium vagum | reverse complement strand
TTGTTAGACAAGGCACCGTTTGTCAATAATAAGTAAATAAATACTCAGGCCAGGACCTGAGGATTATCTAATTTTTTTAAACTTCGCTCCTTGTAACTTTTCTTTTTATTGTTCATATTTCACACGCTAAGCAGGGCGGTGAAATATATTTTTCTTCTTTAATCGAGGACCTCTGAGCCTAAAAGTGAGAGGATTTTTCTTAAATAATAATTATAATTAATAAAATCAATCAAGATCGATATCACTCATTTGTAAATTTAAAACTTTATTTTGAAAAAAATAAACTTATTCAATTCAATTCGTTCTCTCAGTTAATTTAAATAATTGTAACCGAACTCCAAAGTAAGCAATCTTCACACGTTAAGACCTAAGCATAATAAGCTCCACCTTTAACATCCACCTATCTTTTAGTATCTTAAACATTATTATTAAATGAGTTTTAAATGAATCTTTATGAAGTTCAGATTTATTATGAGAAATTAAAGCTGTTTTAATTTTGAAATTTTTACAACATAACTCACAATATAATTCCTTCATTTTGGATTTTTTTTCTCGGTTTTGTTCATTTTTGTAATTGTTTATATTTATTTTATTTTTCAATATATATTAATTCAATAAATGAGTATTGATAATATGATAAGTAGTAGCAAAAACAAAGATGAAACTCGGCTAAAGATTTTAAATAAAATTATATTTTTAATGTTTTTAAAGTCTTTGAGTCACACATACATGTTATGAGTAGTATGGAAATGAATAAAAAAAATCGAGATCCAAGCTGTAATTTTTTATTTACATCTGATTTAAAATTTTCATTATCTTTAAAACTATTAAAATTTCCGAATAAACCTCTAAATTTTTTTAGTACAAAGCAATTCAACGAAGTTGAAGTTACAAAGCAATGATTTAAAAAACAATTTGGTTTGTTTTTTTTCTAAATTGAGTTTTTCCCACTTTTTTCCATACAAATGAATGTATTTTCAGCATTTTTCAGTGTGTATATACAGGGTGTTTATTACGATATATGTTAACAAACTTTCATTTTAATTATTTTAACAATAAAGATATAAAGTAGGTAATACTTTTTATTGGAATAACATATATTTAAAAAAAAATACAATATGTAATTATATACTTTAACGCCCGTTGATAGCTAGGCAATGGCTTAATCGAGACAGTACATTTAGACATGCTCACTGGCACATTCCAGTATCTACTTCATTACAAACATGACTGATTTTATCCTTTAGCTCAACGATTGTATGAGGTCTGTCTCTGTACACATTTTGTTTTAGATATCCCCACAAGAAGTCTGGAGATGTTAGATCGGGTGAACGAGGAGGTCACTCAATTGAACCTCGTCTTTCAATCCAGCGATTTGGGAATTTTTTGTCTAGCCAGTTCCTGACTTTTTGCGAATAGTGCGCAGGTGTAAGTACTTACGACCTCTTGTTATTCTAGGCCATAAAACCTTTTCCAGCATCTCCAGATATGACTCACCAATTACCGTATATTCGAAGTATATGATACCTTGTGAACTTAGGCCACACCACACCGTTATCTCGACCCTAGAGTTCCTAACAGGAATTGTTATTTTAGGGTTAGAGTAGACCCAATAGCAGCAATTGTGGCGGTTAACAACTCCATTAGGCATGAGCTTAATCTCGTCTGACCATATTATCTTGTTGACCAAGGAAGAGTCATTTTGGAATTATACCAACATTGTCTGACAAAATTCCATTCTCCGGTTAAAGTCGTCATCGCTGATCTCAATAACGGTTGACGGCTTAAATGAATGAAAGCCTGCTTCATTAATTGCCTTGTAATAACTGCTTACAGTCATGTCAAGTTCTCTAGCACCCTGTTGAACTGACAAATTGCTAGATTCTTCAACAAATTTTTTTACTCTTTGAATTGTTTTCGTTATTAATACGAAACGAGGTCGGCCGGATTTTACTTGGTCATGAACACTTCCAGTCTTCTTAATTTTTTCCACTATTTTTTTTAATTTTTTGCCTACATGGTGGAGTGATAAACTTCTTTTTTCAATGCCTAATTACTTCTTCAAAATTATCAAATTTGGAGTTCCATACAACAATTTGAATTCTTTCTTCCATCGAAAAACCCAAAGCCATTTTATTTTAAAATTAACTAAATTGATTATTAAACTTTTATTCCATATAAATAAATTAGTAATACCTTTATTTGTTAACTTTTAATTTAAAAATAAAGTATGGTAACATACATAATAAACACCCTGTATATAAACAAATCATACAAATTATTCACATAATTACTCTTTACTTGTAATATTATATCAAATATACCTACATTCATTCTCTCACGCCAAAGTATCATGTTTACTTAAATTGATTTCCATTTTTATAGCCAAACACGAGTGACCCAAATTTTGAAACTATTTTAAAAAAATCGTTGGTTTTAAATATCTCCATAGAGAGAAAACTACGTGTGAAAGACCCATAGATCTAGGCATTCTAGATAGAGTCATTCAGTCGGATATTTTCTCCTTATCAAACTACTTGTTTAAAACTTTATTGTATCCCTTTTATCTTTTTACCCATACATTTCGTACTACCTATTATCGTGAGATGGCGCTCCTCCCTATTTGACAATTATCTTTAAAACCAAGCGTTTCTTTTGAATAATAAAACTTCACTAAAATATATTTGTTACATTGAAAAAAATTCCAAATGAATATCAAAACCGATCAATGATAATCATATAATGTTATGCCAATTTATCCATCAGTTGCCCATACCCCATTAATGAGATATTTTCTCGATCCCTTATTGTCTTCAAGATGAAAAGTATACATATAACTACTACTTATTATTGTTGCAAATAAGCAACGAAAATGAAAGGCCAACGAGTATTTGACAAAATAAATCATTTGGTCACTGAATTGTCTCCTAAAATCTCGCAACTGCCATAAATGGATTCTGGTCAGCTCAATGGACAGTAGGCGCTAGACTTAGAGGTTAGAAACCTCAGCAATTTTTTATGGATATTTTATTAAGGCTTTTATTATTTATTTCGTTCATAATTGAAAATTTCCTAAGAATTAAAGAAAATTGCCTGAATTTTATATAGGATTTAACTGCCAAATAATTTTTAATTAGAACTGCTTAAAATATGAAGAAAATCTTTATAGATCAATAAATACTACGACTGTCTTTCAACGGATGTTTTAAGTAAAGAAATTCAGATATTTCCTGATTACCGGTTTATTTGATTTCCCAGTTCCGTCCTAAGTGGCTCTCTGTATTAATTCTAATCCGGTAATGGCAAGTCTTTCAAGATTAAATCGGGAATACCTTCTGTATGAACTATTCCATTCAATGGATAGCACAACGTAAATTACTAAGTTCATAGGTCGGTCTAATACCGAAGTATGAAATATACAAGAATTATAAAACTTCGTAACTGATAGTTTATTAATTTATGGATATTATTATTATTATTATTATTATTATTATTTTTCAAATTTTTCGAAAAAAAAATTCGAAATAAATGATTTTATAATTCTAGGTTCTTTTAGTAACAATTGCCTCGAAAACAATAAAAAATTTATGAAAATAAATGACCAATTTAGAGGTGCTATATAACCCACATATTTATAAAATATATATTTGGTTATATTTCCTCTCATGCTTGTGTTGCATTTATTTCTTTTCTAAACTAAAAAAACTAAAACGTGACAAAATTAAATATTTTTTTATCTATTCATTCAAATATTTCGGAAGAATTGTTTTGAAAATGACTGATTTAAACAACAGTATATTAATAATTTTTTAATATAATTTTTTGTTATTTATAAATATTTATCATTGATTATTATTATTATTATTATTATTATTATTATTATTATTATTATTATTATTATTACTATTATTATATAAATACCACCCGATATTTTAAAAAAGCCTGTAATACAGATTCAATTTAAAATATTCAAAATATAATATTTCTGATTCAAGCAATTTTAGATATATAAATATAAAATATAATAATTAAAAATACTAAATGATTTATATATCATTTGTCATTTCATAATTTCTCTCATGATATTATAGGCAAAAATAACAACCAGAACGAATCTCAATTAATTTTGATAAATAAATTTTATTTGTTCAATTGAAGAAATCAAATTTTCACCGATTAATATTTAAAAATTTTTAATAATATAATTTAAATTTTAATGAAACATTTAAATATAAATAATATTCATTTCTTTTCCTTTATAAAAATAAAGTAAAAATATCAAGTATTAATAATATAAATAAATAATTTTAAAATAATTATTAATTTCCTGACGGTATATTTTTATAATTATTTATAAATTAATAAAAAATATTTTGATTTTTACATTTTTATGCTCTTTAATTATCAATTTTATATTATAATAGACGTCTGTTCATATCTTTAATTAGATATGATCTTGTTCAGGTATCTTTTCAATCAAGTTCTCTAAAGTAAAATAAAAAATAAAGAAAATTTAATAATAAGAATAATAATAATAATAATAATATATTTTTAATAATAATAATAACAATAATGTACTTTAATATTAATTATGATTGTTAAGTTCCTTAAAATATGAATTTAGTGGGATTAAGAAAATCGAATGTTGGGCTTTAGGTAACTTGACAATATCTTTATAATCAGAAGGATTTATGGATGAACTTTCTAAACAAAAATATCAAATTTTAAAATCACAATGTAAAATGTAAGCGATAAAAAAATCAAATTAACTGAGATAACGCAATTGGTTTCAAAATATTTATTTGAAATTCTGATTTTTTTTAATTTGACTCTTTTATGGGATGATCAAATAAAGAAATCTTTTGGCACAGACTTTGTTTAATGAGCAAAAGTCCTCAGCAATTCACCACCTGTGTAAGTTTTAAAAATAAAAAGAAGAAAATAAGAGAAAAATAAAACTTTATAAGTGCTTGAAAAACCTTCGAGCAATTATTTATAAAATCTTATGAATAATATTACCAAGTCAATCGGTACAGTTTGCTTGATATTTTCAATATAATTAGAAAAATAAAATTAAACTGCGGTTACAAAAAATCTCACAGAGTTTATAAAGTGTAAATAGAAATTCCTTACTAAGTTAATTTGATAATGTTGTTTGTCCAAAGCGTCTTCTGTTGAAATTATTTTGGGTGACTTATTTTTATTGCTTCAAAAACTCATCTGCTATATATCTCTTTGTGAGCGATTTCTTGTCAACTTTTGATGCCCTTTACTGTCTTTTTCTAGTGTCTGTTTGTGAGATTTATTGTGCATTTTCTAACTATTTATTGTTGGCTCATAGACAATTTTTCACGTTCATTTCTATTTTTATCAACATATAATATCTATTTTTAGAAATTCATAATTTTCTATATTTATTTTATATACAAATTCTTTTTTTTGTTAATTTTGTATTGATAATTTTATAATTAATAATTAATAATAAATAATAAAATAATAATATTTGTATAAATCTTTAGCTTGATCCCATATTACAAGAAATCTTTAAAAAAAAATCACTAACAGAATTGTCCAAAAATTGTCATCATTTAGAATACACCACATTATTACCATTTTACTATTATATTAATCAATTTATTTATTTATTTATTTCTTATCACATAACAAAAAATTATTTCTTGTAAATTTCATGAAATAACCCAACCTTTAAGGTTTTTATATTATATTATTATTTTAATTCTATTAATATTATTAATAATAATATCCACTGATTATTAAATATAATATATGATAAAAATCAATATGGAATTCTCTTTTTTTAAATAGATGATTATGGCTATATTTAAGAAATAATTATATTTTATATTAAAATATTAAAAATTTATTAAAGAAAAAAAATTAATTAAGCATAGCATTTCTGATTTTTGTGACTAATTTTTGTTTCATTTTTTCTCCCAATTACAAATTTTCATTCCGCCATCATTATTTATTATTTATTATTTCATAATAAATCTAAAAAATATTTCCGTTTTTAAATATTTTTAAAATATTGATTTAATCAGAGACATTTATGGAAGGTCTTCCTTTCTGAAGATTACTTATAAATATTTATTTTGCTTACACGATAAATAGTAAATCCTTATAGTAAAAAAATATTATGAAAATCTTCTCTAAAAGAAAGATAATTAAATTTCATTGAATTAATGAGCTTTAGCGAAAAGGAAATTTGTCGATTGTATTATTTTTATCAAAATAATTTACTCTTGCGTTTGGATAAGGAAAAACAAGACTAAGAGCTTAACAGTTGAAAGAATTAATTAATTTCAGATTTCCAAGACAAGGGTTAGGAAACCTTTTAATTGATAAATGTTTTTAGAAAATTATCATAGTAATGCTTTTGTTTCATTCTTTTAATGTTTTCAGTATTATTTATAATTTGATAATATTAGTTAACTTTCAAAGTTTCTGCCCTTTCTGTCATAGACTGCTCTGATTTAAATTGCAGGAAAAATAAATTTTAACGAAATAAAAAGTTCTGTTACAATTAATTATCATATAATGAACTATTAGGTTGTCACATATGAAATTCCCGGTAGGTGAAACTATTAACTCAGATAAATATTGTTCCGAAATTGAAATAATGCATCAAGCTTTATGCATTAAACAACTTTCTTTGGTCAATAGGAAACGAATCATACTCTTGCATGATAATGCCAGACCACATGTGTCAAAGAAGACGTTACAAAAGCTGTTAGACCAAAAAATTGAAACTTTGAAACATCCACTATATTCGCCAGACTTATCTCCGACAGATTATCATTTTTTTAAGCATTTAGATAATTTTTTGGATAAAAAAATTATTGCTAATCCGGGGGATATCAAAAAGGTCATATCCGAATTCATCGAATCCATAGAACCAGATTTTTATGCCACTGACATTTTGAAACTAGTTTCAAGATGGCAAAAATGTGTAAAACCTAATGGTGAATATTTCAATTAAATAAAACCTTTTTATTGGACTTTTATTGTTTTTATTGCATATTATGTAATCGGACATTTCATGTGACAACCTAATATTATTATTATTTTTTATTATATCAGAATTAATTATTATTAATAATTCTGACAAAAATAGATTTGGTAATAATAAATAATAGAGTAACATGTTACTAAAAATATATTGATTTTAAATCATTCATTATAAACAGAAAATTAAATAATAAATTTTTATGTTAGGTAACTAAATTAAGTACTATTATTTAAATATGAATATAAAAACATAAATGCACTGAATTTTCAGCATAAAACACAAAAAACAAAATTTGGGTGAAAAAAATGCTTATAGATTTTTTGAATGAACTAAAATCCAAACTTGAGGAATACGTTTCCGAAAATGTTTATAATGCCAATGAAACAGGCACCTTTTACAAACTTATTCCATCGAAATCAGTATGTACAGATAGTTATAAAGAATGGTTATAAGGAATGGTTATACAGTATTGAAAGATAGAATTTCTGTTTGGTTTTGCTTATATATGACACGTAGTTGTAAATTAAAATCCTTTCTCATAAGTAAATTTTCTAAAAAAAATATATTTTTCAAAAGTTTCTCACTCTTCTTCAATCACCTATTATAGTTTTTCAAATACATGGATGATCAATAACAATGGTTATTGATTTATGCTTATTGGATTTAGATTTTTAACTGATTAAATTGTGATTTATATTGATTATAGATATTTGTACAGCTCATCGAATACATGTAAACTTGAAATTTATTAATATGGTGTTTTTCCCACCCCCATTTAACTTGTTCATTACATTCCATTGATCAAGAGATTGTTAAATGCTTTAAAACACTTGCTCGTAAGCAATCAAGTGACAACTGAAAATATATTAAGTCTCAATGACGCAATACATTTTATAACAATTGTTTGAAATGAAATAAAAAATTCAACAATTTTAAATCATATTATTCATGCTAAATGGACCAATAATGAAAGAGGTGAATTTACAAAAGAATTTTTTGATTATTTTAACGAATTTGTTTCTGAAACACAGATAATTGATCCTGTTGATGAGAATTGAATTTGTGAATTTTGGTTATACTGAGGATAATGTAATTTTAAAAGACGAATTTGAATCTGAAAGTAAAATCTTAATAAAATTCTGCAGTTCTACGAGTTTTTAAAAACAATGAAAAGTTAGATGAGAAAAGAACAAGAATCATCAAATAATGTCGATCCTTACTTTGTACGTGTTTCTGAACAAGAATGTAATTCTGCTATTCAATTAATAAAAGAATACTTCAACAGGCTCAACATGTTTATTAGAGCTACTGAAGGACTGAATCAGGTCTCAGAAACGTTGAACAAGAATAAAAATAATTGCACACTAGACAAAAGAAATAAAATAATAAATTTTATTATTACCGCCACATAAAGTATAATACGTCCAACAAAAGCATAATTTTGACAAAAATATTTTAATAACCTCAAAAGCATTTTCATATGATTAATGTGATAAACTCCTAATATAAAATTTTAAAAATCGATAATCGCTTAATTACAAAAAAAATGATTTTAAAAATATTTTTTCTGGTGCTTCAAAAAATTTCTGTCATAAAATTATTAATGTGTTATTTATTTTATTTTATTTCATAAAATATATATATATATATACAATATCCATTTGGCGGCGATATTTAACTTATCGATATAAACCAGAATAATAAATTTTTGTTTTAATTGAATTACAAATATACGAATCTACCAATTTCATTATCTGAAATTGTCTGTCATACTATTGTTTAAAGCTCGAAGACTAGACGGGGGAAAGTAAATTAAAACTTAACCTTGATTGGCACTGGGAAAATCGTGACATCATAATTATAGGATCAAAAATTAATTTTGCTGGCATTTTCCTGATAAATATTTTTGTATCTCACTATTCTCTATGAAATACAATATATTTTATCAGAGAAAATCTCAGATAAATAATAGAAAATCGTTCATTTATTTTCTCTTAATTGAAATTATTCGTTGCCGAAGGATATCACCAACAAATTATTTTGTTCTAAGAATATTCGTAAAAATATCTTTCTTATTATTGAATGACCATTATAGTTTGTTTTACTGAGTATAAAAGAAGATAGAAAGCTAAGAAGTTAATTCAGAAAATAATATATTTTTCTTATTTATGCTTAGAAATTATTATTATTAATATTATTATTAATATTATTATTTATTTGTTTTTTGTTTATTTCCTTTTTCGTGTGAAAGCAGATAAGGATAATTTTAATTGATTAAGAATATTAAAAAAATAAATATTTAGAGAGAAAGTGACAAAATAAATTATTTATATAAATATTAATATGAAATATTAAATCTAAATGATGACCTATGAAATGTCCAAAATGTCTCTTTGATGGCGTTTTTGAATCATAGTTTGAATATCTTTATCTTTGAACATTAATATATTAATATTATTATCTAAGAATATTTAAAATATTTAATATTGTAATTTAAAATAGAATCATTTACAATTTATTATTATTATTAGAATGAATTTTATTTGATATATTTAAAAAAATAAAATTCCGCACTCTGTCTCGAAAAATATATAAATAAAATGAATTTAAAAATAACATTTTCAAGAACTGAATTACGAAAAATCAATTTCCAGATCACGATATCTATGAATTTTTGAAAGACAAATATTATTTATTGATGATTATTTTTAATCGATATAATAAAGATCATATTCTGAAAACTGGTCTGGAGAATCAATCCACTAGAATCTATTGAAAAATTATCCTTATTCAGCTCAATATTTCATCTGAATCAATTATTAAAAGTATTATTATTGGCTGAAAAACATTTTAAAATAACTTAATTAAACACTGCAATCAAAGCAAAGAGGACCAATAAGAAGCAGATACTTTTACAACATGTTAATGTTCAGCCTCATATCGCCACAATGAAATAGTTGAATATTGAAGAGCTTGACTAGGAAATTCTTTTCCATCCCCCGAAATAACAACGTGGATTGAATAATTTTTCGACCAAAAATCATTAAATTTCTGCAAACATAGAATTGACAAACTGCAAGAACGGTAGAATGAGGTGATCGATTTTGCCCGAATGAGATCACCGATTGAGACTGAGATATTTATTTTTTCTAATGATTTAATAAATTCAATTTGTTATCTGGGATTTTTTGCATGGTTTTTATTCTTGATCAGTATTATATTACTTTAAATAATTTTTATTAAATATACACTTTTAAGAAATAAAATTAAACAACTAAACAAAAATCCGAAAAGTTTTTTGTTAATTAAAACCTTGTAATAAAAAATATATATTCTTTTTAAATTCTTTTGATAAGTTTTTGAAAGACTTCAAAAACACTTCAAATTAAAAACGCAATGTTGGCAGTGGAAGGAAAAGAAAGACAGCCAATGATCTAAACAATATTTCTATGGCAGTATAGGTTCGAAATATTTCAGCCAAAGCCATCAAAGGAGATCTAAAAATGAATGTCTGAGCACAAATCATTCGTAACAGAATACATAAAGCAGTTTACATTAATCAGCAAAGAAGTTTGGCCTTGGCAAAAGAGCATCCAAATTGGAAAAAATTATTAGGGTTAGACGATGCTTGATGTATGAACAGTTAAACATGAATAAAAATAATGGTTTGGGGAAGTTTTGCCACACAATGTATTGGAAATCTTTGTAGAATTCACGGAATAGTGGATTAAAAAATATCGTGAAATTTTAATTAGGCAAATGATGCCTTCATCAGAAAATTGTTCCCAAATGGTCAAAATGTGTTTGGGCAAAACAATGATACAAAACACAAATTGAAAAATATTCTAAAATATTTACTGAACAAAAATATTAATAATTTAGACTGTTCATCTGAAAACCCTATTGAAAACTTGTGGATTGCTCTGGAAAGACTAGTGACAGATAGAAATCCAACAGATCAAAATGGCTCATTTAAACTTTATCGGGTTCGATGGAAAAATTAAAAACCAGTTTTCCTCATCAATCTTGCTGATAGCATGCCAAGCCGTAATTGACAATGACGGACTGTCTACAACATATTGACTTTATTAATTATTCATGAATGTTTTAAGAGAAGTTGTCTTAATTTAATAGTGATCGGATTTTTTGTGTGTATTGTACATAATTACTGTCTTTATAATATATTTATTTTTGCACATCTTTATCCAATTTTCTATTTAGATTTGTGGTCCGTTTTTTAAAGTAATCTGTAAGTGGTAAGTAGTAGATTTTTTACATTAATTTGCTCTCAATTAAATAATATTTTTACGTTTAACAGGCGTCCATTGATAATAAAATATATTATTAAACAAATAATATTTTAATAATAATAATAATTTAATTTTAAAAAATTAAATATTATCTAATAAAATAAATGCACGAAAACACTTAATTTTCGGAACACATAACTAAACAAATAATCTATTTGTCTTTTGCTTCTGTATTTAGAAGGAGTAATTAAATATTTAAATGATATTTATTTGTGAGTTTCAGTTTGATCAATTCATAAATCAACATTTATTATTGTAAACATCATTAAAATTCCACAAATATTCTCCAATTCTCAGAAGCACGTGTTGCGTCATAGATTAATCTTCCTTCTCACAATGGATCTACGAGAGTTTGAGAAATAGTTTAATGTTATTTAAGAGAAATTCTGCAGGATGAAATTTCTTTTATCATGTAAGATGATCTCTGTGTTATAGATACTAAAATAAAACAATTTTGGATTTAAATTTTTTATTAATTTAGTTAATAAAAGTTGGTTGAACTGCGCGAGAAAAATATTTTCTTTAACGAGTGTTCACTAAAATTTCTTAATATTTTAAAATAAAAATTTTAACTAATTATTTTAAACAACAATAAACATTTTATTTCTAAATCTATATTAAAGTATTTACATTTCAGAAATATAAAATTATCTCGTTTTAAGAAGATCAATAATCAATAAAAAAGGTGAAAATAATTTAAATGTATAACAGGTGAATTTATCGTTTATTTAAAATATTGATTATTTTAAAAAATTGGTTGAGAACATTTTTAAAACGTTGCGCAAAATATTTTTTTTGAAAATATATTTCCTTGAGTATTACTGCCATATAGTCGGCGATTGGCACAGTGGCAAGTACGTCTGTTCAAAAAATATATTCCCACTTACAAAAGAATGAATAATTTTAACTATTGGCTTATTCTTTTTTCTTATTTAAATCTAAGTATATAACAAAAGCGGAATCTAATCATATATTATAAGATTAACTTAAATTTTTAAAATCGAATTTGTTTTCTAAATAAAAATCAAGTCGTTCAAAAAGTATATTGTCACTTACATTTAGTGCAAATAATTTATGAATTTGCTTTTCCCGATCATTTTTCTTAAGCAGAGGACACCAATTATCTTTTTCAGGCCTAGCATACGCTTCTTTAAAAGCTCTATATCTAGTTCATACCAAGCTTTTTATACTTCCTCTTTCAGTTCAGATATTTTGTGGAATTATCTGCTTTTTATAATATTTTAAATACTCATAACCAATAAAATTACCAAAAAGATTACCAATAAAAAGATTTCAAATTCAAAGTGGCAATATACTTTTTGAACACTTAAAAATAAATAAATTCAAAATTCAAAATCAGTTTTTTAATATATATTTTTTCTGATTTAATTTTTACTACTGCATAATTTTGTAACTGCATAACATCTTACTTTGTACCAAATTATGAGAAATTGGAACGATTAATATTTTACAATATTATTTTTCCATTTGGAATATTCTTTTTGAACAGACTTAATTTATAATATTGGTAGACTGTATGATAATAAAACAAATTTGAAAATAAAATTATGAAAATTTGAATAATATCACAATCACCTCTTTAACTCTTGTGCAATCCATGAAAAATAGAAAAATTGACCTTATTTTAATTAAAGGAAAAGTTAAGAAATACTAAAAATGAGCCAATTTCTTCTTACTTATGCAAATAATAATACTCCTCTTACTAAATATAAAGGTTTCTGATTTTTTGACCACAATCAACAGATATTAATGATTTTCATTACATACAAGAAATATTTATTTGATATTTTTTAAATTTAATTGTTTTATTATATCATTTATAACGTTAACATGTCTATTTGAGGATTTTTTATAGACATGTGTAAAATAATTGGAGACTACGGTGCGGGCATTTTTTGACCACACTATAATTTTTATTACTGAATTTTTATAACCATTTAAAAAAAATAATATTTTTAAGAAAAAAAATAGTTTTTTTATATTTTTAAAATTTAAATAAAATTATTTTTTATAAATAAAAAAATATTACATTCATTAAAAGTAATTGTCATACGACAAAATATTTCTAAATTCTGTAAAAAAAATAATAAAACTTTATACACAAATATTATTTTTAAAAAATGTATTAAGAAAAAAAATAAATAATTTTTTTAAAAATTAATTTTTATGAATAATATTAATAAAATATAAATTTTCCCCGCGACTGCGTTTATTTAACAGCAAAACTAAATTAATATAAATCATTTATATGAATAAGTTCTATAATTTTTCTAATTGATTATTCTGTGTAAAAAAATATCATGATTTAATTACAATCAATTTAATTAATCTGAATAAATTACCATAACAGAAATTAATGTAAACTAAATATATAAAAAGCATATTTATGTATTAAATATCAATTAATAGACAGTTTTGATATAAAAATTTTTATCAACTGAAATAAACATTTTTATTTAATTTTTATATACACATCTAAAAAGATACTAAAATATTAATGATTAATTTATGAATAAATAATGATTTTTATTGGTAAGATTTAATTAACAAAAAAATTAATAATATAGATTAACTGAAAGCTTTTAATTAATTTGCAACCAGGAAAATATTTTTTGATATGGATAAAAGTCAAATGCAAAAAAATTAACTTTATAAATATTTATTTATTTTTAACTGGGATATCGGTAAATCTACAAAAATAATTTTATACGCATATAACTGATTTTTGATTGAGAATAATTGATAATAAATTAGATAATGAATTAATATTAAATTTTTTCCAATCAAATATGTCAATTTAAATTTGTATTTTTTTCATAAATTCACAAATGTAAATTTCTTTGAAAGTATAAAAATGATAATAGAT
>JBBMKC010199609.1:0-24589 GCA_037834085.1 Bipalium vagum | reverse complement strand
TTGTCTGTAATATTTTACTTTTAAAAATCTTGAATCCTTCTGAATAGGGAATTTTAATGATTTTCTTATATTCATTTGTCTCTTTTTCTTTCTTCTCGTTGCATTCTTTAAAGAAAAAATTAAAAAATACATAATTTATCACTTAAATCAATTTTATAAAGTCAATTTTACATTATCATGGATTAAAATTTTCATTGTATAAAATTATGGATATGCGCCAGTGAATTCAACGGTAAATGTTGCAATACCGGCAAAGAAATCAGAATATTATCCTTTTACTCTTGATATTTCCTATTTTTGTCGTCTATTACATTTTAAAATTGTTGAAGGTGCTATAAGTTCAAATATTTGTTGAGTTAAAATTTGTTGTTAAAATGGAATTATGAATAATACAAGAATACAGAAATCAGAATTTTCTTTAAATTATCTAAAGGAATAAAATATTGAATGACTTTCCTTCTTATTCTCCTCAGCTAAATCAAATTTTCAGTTCTTTAAAGTCAGAGTATCACTCTCTAACACCAATAACCTGGACAAACAATGAATTGATAAAAATTTAACAATAGCCTTCAATGGAATTTCCAGTGATTTGGATAATCGCTTCATTGGGTTATACAATATTATGAAAAAGTATATTGATAAGGTTTTTAATGTTTTTTAATTGTATGCTTCTAGCTTCATAGGTATAACAACAAGTAAGAACTACTCTGAAAATAATCCGGTCACAATGATTAAGAGTAATTCAGCTCGGGGATGACTGATTGCATGCCAATTATGATGCTTACGTCTCTTAGAATGCTCAAGTATATCAAAATGGACTGAAAAGAACTGAAGTCAAAAAGAAAAATCTAAGTAGTCCATGCTTGACTTTGTCCATTTTCTAAGCACCAATGAACACCGTTGTGTCTGGTAAATAAAAGATTGACCAAGAAACTGAAAACCGAATTTTTTTTCAAATCCTTACCATTAAAATGATAATGATAAAATAAACAATTTAGAAAACAAGCATTATTTGATTAAGTTTATCTTGGCGAAAGAGAAAAAGATGATTGGACCGAAATTCTGCAGAAAGTAGAAATTAAGTCTAAACTCTACACTGTAAAAGATAAGTGGAATGAGTGTTGACAAAATGTTTGTCAGAGTAATCCAATAGGGATAGATTTTATCAGATAATCCAGGAACAGAATTCCATAAAAGGGAAACGTATCATACACAAGAAGAACTGTACAGTCACGGAAAAAGATATTAAGATAAACTCAGTCATTACTTTCTCGTCAACACAATAAAACAGTTGTAGACAATAAAAAGTACACAAATTCAAAATCCACAGGTTTTATATAACTAACTTAGTTAAAATTCTTTCTCATTTATTCGTTTCAATTATTTAACTAAAGTGAAAAGGCAACCAATGAAATTGTACATAATAATATAGATAATTTCTAATTTTGTTTAAAAAAGTATTTCCTTATTAAAATGGATTTTCAAAAAGCATAGAGAATTTCCAAATTTCTTTAAAATATTATCCACTACATAATAATAATAATAATTTATTGATATTATTATTATTAATTATATAATATAATTAATAATAATAATAATTTTAAACAGAAATAATTTTTAAATTATGATGAAAAAACGGAAAAAATAATTTAATTTTTCTGTTAAGTATATAAAAAGGAAATTTGCTTGCCCCAAATGATAAATAAATAAAACTAAAACATTTTCCATTATATTTTTAATCATCATCAAATGGTAATCAGACGTAAAGGGAGTGAAAAAATATTTCATCTTTATTTATCATAAATACGTACATTTGTATATATCTATAAATATTTCTGAAATACAGGCAAAATGATATTCATATACACAGAATCCTTCGGATTGTCCAAGGGATAGAATTTATCTTTTGGCAACTGAAATATCAACGAGCACAAAAAACTGGCAGTGTTTTTTAAGTTGTCCTTTGATTTATCAATGACGTTTTTCTAAAGAAAAAAAATCTCGTTTAAAAAATATAATAGGAAGAAAATCATTACTATTATACAAAGATTATTTGGTGAATAAAAAAATGTTATGATGGACTGATCGAATCGAGAAAAAAGTTATTCTCGAAAGGACTTATCATACAAAAAATAATATTATTAATTATTATTATTATATTAGACTGATCAGAAAATAATTGCATTTTTTATATATTTAAACATGACAATGCTTTTGTTTAAACGCATTAATTTAGGTAATATTTGAAAGCGCAAAAATTGTTTTACATTTCCATAGGTTTTGCTTTGCTATTATTTTTAATTGTTAATTTATATTATTTGTATAAGTCATGTTAGAAAAATGCCAATTACAAGCAATTGCACTGTACGAGTTCATATTTGGCATTATTGATCAGGAGACCAATCGTAAAATCAATGAAGCAATCGGTATGGGTACAACAAAAAGCTCAAAGTCTAAAACTTGTTCAAAACATTTAGTTATGAAGATGAGAGCCTAGTATATAATGCAGGTCGTGGACGTCTCTTGAAAATTGACAATAATGAATTACAAATATTGGTTGAGGCTGATCTATTTACAACGCTCGGAAGCCTGTCAAAAGCTTAACAGTCACCCAACAAATTTCAACTACGTCCAGAAATATGGGAAAAGTCGAAGCTCGGTGAATAGGTGCCATAAATTTTGAGTAAAACACTTTTTTGTCTTATGGGATTTTAAATAATACATTTGTCTGTTAAAAAAGCAAATATCTTCTTACCAACCTAATACTATACTCATTAAGGTTTATTGGTTTTATTGTTTCAACATTTAATAAATCGTGATATAAATGGTAAAATAATTTCAATCCAAAAAGTTGTTTTTACTGGAATCTTTATTTATTATTAATTTAATAAAACATTAAAGATATAATAATCTTTTTAGACAAACAAAGACTTGCCTTTTCTTATTAGACTTAATTAATTACATTTATTCTTAATTAATACATTTTAATTTAATTTACTTTCATTTATTATTATTATTATTTATTACTATTACTATTATTATTATTTATTATTATTATTATTATCACATTATTATTCTTATAATTTTTTTGTTATAATTATTTTGAAATAATAAAAATTAAGGAAATCAAATCATAAAAAACATACTCTTAAAAAAGACGAAATATTAAAAGTTACCTGCAAAAAGCGTACCATATAAAGGAGAACCTTTTTGTTGATTTTCGCCAAATTACGAATTGAAAAGTTAGACAGGAAAGCCATCTGTTGTGATATCACGGGCTGTGAAAGACTTTCAAACCAATATATCAAGACTTGTAGAGCCATTGATTTTAGACTGGGTACACTTTTCCAGTCAACTAAGTGAGCACCCTTTTGACAGGCAAGATTGAACCATTTTTCTAAAGCTACTGACACCTTCTTAACGGTTTTCGGTTCTAGGGAGGTTCTACATACAAAGTTCATAAAGTATCAGTAAAGAATTTGTTTTGGAAAAGTCTCAAAGTATAGTTCTTCTTGTGTATGATACGTTTCCGTTTATAAATAAGAAAAGTAAATAAAAAATACCTGTACAAGGCCAAAAAGTTCTCTGAGTTCTCAATGTCCTCTGCCATCTGATTACAGATAATGACTAGTTCTATGGGAACCACTTCAGAGGGAAAAGAAAGACTTTGTTGGTTCATCAAACCTGATAAATTTTGTGGGGAATATATCACCTATAAAAATGTTTTATCAATAATCTGGAAAGAAAACCTTTGAAAAATTTCCAATGGATATGAAAAACAAAACATAAAAGAAAAATCCAAGTCTTGGACATAAAACTCCAAAGTAGGACCTTGAAGACTACTTGTACATAATTACCTCTCTAAAATGTAATGGAATCACAGAACTACTCCACTCATACGTTGTTAGAAAATCGATTCAGATAAACAAGAAGTTTAAATGTATACCAGAAGTTAGCAAAACTTCATTATCTTTTTTTAATAGAGAGAATGAGAGTAGTAATAGCTTTGATAGTATTAATAAAGCTATGGGATATAGAAGGACGTTGGAAATGTTAATCTGCAATATAAAAAAATTTTGAAGTGCTCGAAAAATGTCATCAAATCAGTCAACTCGATTTAAAACATGAGAAATAAACCCTTTTTACATAAAAAATAATCAGTAGATACGTACGTAAACCCAGTGCTTGAAAGAAACAAACCAAGCCAAAAATACATGATGTTCTTTCTAAATACTCCCGTTTAAAGTCAATAGACTTTTGCATGAGATCAAACCAATCTCCGATTCATTTTTTCCATTGTGAGGTTGGCACTTAAGATGCCAATACCTTGGATTTTACAATAGCTATTCCAGACGACGAAAAGTGTTCACAATGCCATTTCCTTTTGATGGTAGAGCAAAAGGAGGTCAGGAGGTGATAAGTCAGGTAATTATAAGTTTTTTGTCATTAATTCTTCATTTTCAGTAGTGGGAAATCGATGGCTTGTCATGACGGAGAATATTTCTTCAAGTTCGATTGTTCCCTCTGATTTATCAAGGTCTGATGGTCGATTATCATGGACATCATTAAGGTTTTCTTTTTCACTTCTAAAGCTTGTGAACCCTAGTTGAAGTATGTTATGTATATTCGAGCCCAATGTTTATTTCAGTTTATAAGCTGTCTCTGATACTTTCAGACATCTTTTATATTCTTAAGTTAAATTTCCTAAATTTCATTACTTTTTATCATTGATTAATTACCTTAAATAATAACAATTAAACTTAGAAAGTGTGATCAACTTAAAGAGCTGAATTCAGAGATGGTTAAATCGATATAAAATATGGTATTAAATATTGAAACTTTTAAAAAATATCAAACATTTAAGTTCAACGAAATCACTTCTTTACCAATCTAAAATAAAGGGTCATCCAACAGTGACGGCTGTATGTTTCTTATGAATAAAATAGAAAAATTTTTGAATCTCATTTCATGAATTCATTTATATTTCTGGACTCTTTGTGTAAACCTTACTTTTCAGGAAACCCCACCAAAAGAAATCCAAGGGAATTAAGTCACAAGATCTCGGAAACCAATTGGTGTCTGCATTTCGTGAAATTACACAAACACAAAATTTTGATTTTAAAATTTTAATGTTCTCTCGAGTTGTGTGACAGACTGCATAATCTTTCTGGAAATATACATTACCCATATCAAAATAATTCAATGCTAGCCATAAATGGTTAATCAAAAGTAAATCATCCTGTTCTCCACTAACGGTAATTGCATTTCCAGCTTCATTCTCAAAGAAATGTGGTCCGATAAGTCCTCTTTCCTCAAAAGCACACCAAGCAGTGACTTTCGGAGAGGTGTAGGGATTTTTGTTTGATACCACGTGGATTCACATCAGCCCATATACGAAAATTTTGTTTATTAAAGAAACCATCTATGGTGAAATAAGCTTCATCACTGAACACAATAATTCTCGGAAGAATTATCTTTTTGTATGTTTATCCATAATCCAATTTCAGAAGGTACGATGTTGCAAATGGTCTGTTTCTTTTAATAATTGTGCTAATTAAATTTTATAGGGATATAAATGCAAATCATTTATCAAAATTCTCCATACAGAGCCATATGATATTCCAAGTTTAACAGAACGGTATGTAATTGATGTAGTCAGAAAATTTCCTATGCTTTTAAAAGAGAAATCTTTTATAATTTATCAATTGCACAACTTGTTTCCGTAAATTTCTTTATTAGTACGACTTTAGTCTACGAATTGTAGATTGATTTTGACGAAGATACACAAATATTGGAAGTGTTACAAAACATCAATACTATTTCACGATAGATTTATATGATGAAAATTCTTTCTTGCCGGTGTATGAATTCAAGGATAGAATTGGAATAATTAAGCGACCACATATATTAATTTTAAAAAGATTTGAAACATTTTTTATAGTCTTAAAGCACAGGTGTTACCGTTGGATGACCCTTTACATTAGATTGGTGCAAAAATAATGGCCGTTTTTCAATTTTTAGTTCAAATTGTTTCTGTATCAATATTTTTGGAATACTTTTTATATTGTTATATTTAATTTTAAAGCGCGCTTTCTGCTTAATAATCAAGTAGTTTGTTGTTTAAATTTGTTAACCACTTTGAAATGCTTTTCAAACCAAAAATTCAGATAATTATGTTGCACAAATTCAAATTTGTTGGTAGTGCTGTGGAAACTAAAAGAAACTTAATCCAGACAGGTGGAGGTCAGGCAGTTTCTACACGAAGCCCATGTAGATGATTTGAAAGCTTTGGAGGCCGGCAATACCAGTTTATAGGATGAAAAGGTTCATTATAAGTTGATGATGTTCAATTAAAAACAATGATCGAAGCAGACCCCAGAAAAACCAAACTGGAAGTTGCGAAAAACACCAACGTTTATTATACGACAATTCCGCGCCCCTTGAACATAATTGGAAAGGTACTGGGTAATGCACAAATTGATCGAAGATCAAAGAGATCACTGTTATAATTAATGTTCAATACATTTCTTGCACAACAAAACGCATCCTAGTAAACGCGCGATGAAAATTAGTTGTTACACGATAACCGACGACGATCTTTTCAATGTTTGGATGATAATTAGTGTCAACCACAATTTCCAAAGCCAATGTCGCACCAAAAAAGGTTATGGTGATTGTTTGGTGGTCTGCTTCTGTTCTCATTGATCATAGCTTTCTGAAATCTGGTGAGACCATTATTGCCGAGAGGTATGTCAGTATAACAGATGTAATGCACGAAAAACTTCTACAACAACAATCAGTGTTAGTTAATCGGCGAGGCCCTATACTGCTTCATGACAACGCTGCGCCATACAGCAAATATCCATCGATAATAATTGTATTGCAGCATACTCGCCCAAAGACTTTTACCTATTCCAGCAGCTGCAATTATTTATTCGTGAAAATATAGAGGATGCAAGAAATGGCTTTTAAGGATTTGTCACTACCAGAAGTTTGGATTTTTATGCAATTCACACAAATATGCTTATTTCGCGTTATCAGTAGCTTATTGACTCCACTGGATCATAATTTGATCAATAAAGTTTTGTTTGAACAGAGTTTTTGAATTTTAAATTATTAACAGAAAAACGGCATTGGTTTTTGTACCAACCTAATAATCATTGAATATAAAATTAAATTGTACGAAGATTAAATCGGTAATATACGAATGATGTTACCCTCGGTTCATTTCGAATCAGTTAGTTTCATTATAAGCTGAATATAAAGAATGAGGTTTAATAAAAATTTATTTCACTAAAATATTTTTTCTTTCCTTCATTTTGTCATAATAATACTAATAATAATAATAATTATTATTATATTGATCTTTTGACCAGAAATGTCAATCATTTACAGGTTAAAGAAATCAGAAATATACCAGGATATTTACATGATCACATAAACTATTAATATTAATTATTTTTCAGGAATTTTTTGTTTTAATTTCCAGTTTTATATTACCACAATTATAATATAATGACAATAATTATATATAATATAATACAATCATAATAATTATGATATTTGCAATAGAAAACGTCGTGTAAAGTATTTTTTTAATTAAAAAAAATTGATAATAAAAATTGATAATAAAATCGATAATTACAATTTTTACATAGAAAAACAATTTTTTCAATTAATATTACCATATTGGATAAATGAATTTTTATTTATTTATATTTATGTAGTTTTTAAATTAGACACAAATTACAGAAACACATGAACTAATTTCGTGATGCATTTGTAACCTTAATTTTTTCTAGCTCAAAGAGTCTTAGTCAAACATTTGGCAAATAATATAATAAAAACAATTTCTTTGTTATTATTATTATTATATTTATTTTACATAATTATTGATTTTCATACTACACTTCATTAAAGCCGATTATAAAAAACAATAAATTGTAAAACTGGTACACTTCAACATTGCTCTAAAGAAACCCTTTATCTCTAAAACAGATATTATCTCTCATGGTGCTCTGAAAATATTTCATTGATCAATTTATTATTTTATATTTCCAAATTAATTATAATTTTCAATTAAGGGAGACATCATAACAAATCGCACAGCTTCACAGAACTACAGCAGTGGTTTGAGCGAATGTACGATTTGTGATGTATTATTTATGCAATGAAAACGTAATATAAGAAGTTCCTGTACGGGTTGCAAAAATAACTTTTTCCTGAATCTTTGCGTTGCCCAAATCCATTAAAATATCCACAGCTGCCTCTCGTTCGTAACAAATTAATTTTCCTATCATTTCTACATACCGTCAAACAACGACTGCCTAATATCACACCAATGATTAAATTGCCGTTCCCATAGGGGAACAGTACGTCAAATATTAATTAATAATTAAATTTCGTCTGAAGATTATATAATTTTTGAAATAATATCACAGACACTGTTTAAAATTATCATCACTTAAATTAATAAAATTATTTTTATTATTTTTACTATAAAAATTGATAATAATAATATTATTATTATTATTTATTGAATTTTTTTGCATAACATCACAAGAAATGACTTTTAAAAATAAGAAAATAAAATCTCTGAAAAGATTTATGTCTTCATGTTATATGAAGATTAAAAGTCAGTTAAAACATTAATTCGCAATTCTAATCTCTCAGTTCTGACGAAAAATGAAAAAAACAAATGATTTTAGATAAACACAACTCTCGATGACACTTAATTATTTTATTGTCACTGTTTCATTTCTGTATTTTGTGGATTTTATACAGGGTGTGTATAAATTAAGTATCAGGGTTTAAAATGTAAAATTTTTAAATATATTAAGACGGTGCATTGATTTTAGAACAACTTTTAATATTTATTTTATGTCAAAAAAGACGCATTACAGTTTTTTCTATCGTTCAAAAATCTGAAAACATCGATTTTCCGCGATAATAAAAAATGATTTTTCTTTAGACTGAATTCAATTGGACACTCAGTTTTGAAAATCTTCGCACGAATTAAATTGCATGTATTCCAGAAGATGTGTCATTGACTTGAATAAATGAAAACCTGTTGAACCCATGTCTGGAGTGTACACTGAGTGATAAAGGATTTCAAATTGCAAGAAGAAACGTGTTTGCTTGACGAATGAAGATGTCTCTCGCGTTGTCATACAAAAGATTGAGTTTTCGTCAACTTCTAGTATGATTTTAATCCACTTATCATTTAATCTTTCTAGTTCATGCTGATATCATACCACCATAACTGTTTCCTTTGAATTCAAATGTTCATGGTCTTCCATATTCAACCAATTACAAAGCATACCTTTTTTATTATAATTATTACACTTTGCGGTAGACATCAGTTGCCTGTCCTATATCAGGCCATGGTTTATTTCGTTTAGGGTTATGGAAATAAATTCATTTTTCATCAATATGGAACAATTTGCCACAAATTTCTTCTATGACTGATAAGTAAAGATATGACTACTAAAACGATTAAAGATAGAACTTTAACTCAAATTATAAGGGACCCATCTCTTTTCTCTGAATTTTTCCTAGTGCATATAGGCCTGTTTGATGTCATTGTTTTTCTGTTTGAGTGAGTTTGTCATTTAAAAAACCCTGCAATTCACAATTTTCAAACTTTTTTGGCTGACCTTGTTTTTCTTTATAATTTAAATCGAAGTCAACTGATTTAGATCTGGTCAACCAGAATTAGCAGTTTGAAAACGAAGGAGCCTCATCAGCATATGTTTCCTGGAAATTTCGATGCGCTTCCGCTCCTGATATCCATTTCCGCTTATCGAATAAAAACATTATTACATATCTGAAATGTAATTTTGACCTATTTATTTATTGCGCCTTCTAGAAGTGTTTATTTAAACAAATAGGATTTCTAAACCTAATAAAACTTACATTAGATATCAAGATTTTTAAAATAAATTGTTATTTTGACTTTGAAAAATATAACTAACGTTATGGCTTATTTTATTTATTTTTAGACAAGAATTTATGCACCCTCCAATTACTTAACACTAGAAGTATGAAGTGCGTAGATTTAAACATTTGAAAAATTACATAGGAATAACTTAAGAGCGGTATTACTAAAATTAGTTAAATTTCGTGAGTTCTTTATAGTTTTTAAAGTATTTTTGCAGCTTTTTAGAAATATCTATGGTAATTTGCACAAAAATGGCCCACTATCAATAATTACTAAATGAGTCAATTGACACTTAAAGACATTTACATTTTATTTTGATTGTGAGTTTAAGTTTTTCTTTTTATATTATGATGAAGAAGCATGATTATTCAATATGTCCTGTTGAGTAGCGGAAGGTCCAAAGACCCATTGTTCGCTCCGGTTCAATGTACCTTCTATTGTTTTATTTCTATAAAAAACAAAGTAATATGTTCTTATTATCATAAAGTGGTTCTTATAAATAATAGATAATAATTGCATTATGTGATTCGATTCAAAGATATTATTTCATTAATTTGACTCAAAGATATTATCGATTCTTTTATTTAGAAGACATTATTCGTTTTTTAATCGATTTAAAGACATTATTGTGATTTACTTAATTGATTTTGATTTTAGGGGAAAAGGTTATCATGATTATTTTGAAGTTTAAGAGCACATTAATAACTAAGTGATGGGTCAGTAAAATTTGTGAGCTTAAAGTTATTTATCATGAAAACGTAACAATTATAATGTAAGTATTATAATATTTAATAATTTTTAATAATATAAAAATACAGAATTTAAATGTATTATAAAATAAGAAATAATAATATAGAAATCTCATGGTTTGACAATTAAAATTTATTTGAATATTTAGATTTGTTATAGGAGGAAAAAATCTATAAAATTTAATGAAGTTTAAACTAATAGATTTTAATAGAAATACAATTTGATTGGATGAATTAATAAAATCCAAATAGCGATAAGTTTAACAGACCTATCAAGAAATTTGTTAAGTATTGAGAAGAGGTAATTAATGATGGTGGGAAATAATTTTTTATTGTTGATGCTAAAAAAATAAATAATAAAACAATTAATATTTAATAAATTAACAATTTAAACATGTTTTAAAAGTTATGAAGTTTCCTTGAATATCTCTAAGTCCGTAGATGAAATTCAAGAATATCACTCAGATCCCAAAACTAACCAATAATATTATTTAATTTTATTTAATCATTTTTATATTTTATTTTTCTTTTCAGAAAAGTTATAAATAAAACAAGGAAACAAAAATAAATATAATAAAATAAAATCATAAAAACCACATATCCACAAACTGCAGGTTGAATTTAAACAATGTAACATAATTGTCATTAATTAAAACAAATTTAAACAACAATCATTAGAACCTTACAAGTTTATGAAGAATATTCTGGTTACTTTCAGATAAAGATCTTTTCCTTCTATGATTGCAAGTTGTTGCGAGGGATGTTTCAAAAGTTTCGTTCGAATTTTCTTTGTAACTTTTTAATGACCAAGACAAATGATATTGACATTTACGTAAATTGGCCAATCCAACATTCAACTCCGAAGCATTTCTCCTCATTTCGTGGTTAATTGAAGAAGAAATGAAATCTTCCAAGTACGGCATCAGTGTTCCAGACGGCGAGAACTGAAGCAAACACTCAGACAGCAGTTCCCAACCTCGACAGCTACTGCGGCTACAGTACAGAGATATGGAAAATGATGGAAATGATAATTGATATCTAACTTGTCCGGATTATTAATGGTCTGTCTGCAAATTTGGATCAATATTTCATCACGTAAAACATCATTGTATGAGAAGCTTTTCTGTAACAGAGCGAATAATTGGGATGGAGATTTCCGAGTCCTCCGGTCTCCCATATACTTTTGAATAACTAATAAAAATAGCTATTTTCATCATTTGTAACCCATTAATTTATCCGAAGATTTTTAATAAAACAACTCTTGGACATTCAATGTCATAAATTTAATGACATCTATGACATAAATGTATTGATTTATACTTAAGTATTTTTTCTAGGATCACTGACTGGTCCGATTAATGGATCATTACTCGTTTCTAAATTCAGGACTAATTACAAAACCCATAACTCCCAATTATTTTATGAAGTATTGTTGCTTTATAAGAGTTGAGGACTGAACCGCAAAGTATTATCGTTTTTATCTTTATGCAGAAAATGTTTACCAATTTCAAAAATATTACATATTTATTATATTTATCAGTACATATAAATTTGATGAAGACATTTCATCAACAACTTTTCAGTTTGTTGCTTTCTTTCCAAAATTCTTTGCCATTAAAACCCTTATTGTCTCTTGAGTGACTTTCTTTGAGAATTCAGTCTATCTAAATATAAATTCCCCAAGTGTTTTTACTTGCTCCATATTTTTTCGTTTGACTAGAGCCTAAACTCTTTTAATTGGGAGCAATTCTCGAACATTAGGTTGGTTCGACTCTTTGGGCACAAAATTTCCGTTATTTGCAATCAATTTCGAATAATGTGAAGTGGCCAAAATAGAAATGAGCCTTCGTGTTTCTTCAAAAATGATATCAACCTCTTTTTCATGCATTCGTCGATGTAAGTCTCTGAATCCATGGAGCCCATGGAGAAAAATGTTTGACACAGTAGACCACATTGGCAAATTGTAAAGCAGACTAATATTTTGGGACTGAATTTCTCAAGTGCTATATATTTTTCTTTGACTCTGATTATGACATCAGGTCTGGCAAATTGAGGTCCAGAAAGGGTGGAAAAATTCAATTTCACATAGGTCTCGTCATCCATAACAATACAATTTAAGGAATTAGTAAGGAATTCCTTGCTCAATTTTCATGGTCAAAAGATTGCTTTTATCTCTTGACCGAGACTTCACTTTCGATCCTTAAATTGTTTCTCTTCTTAACTTTTTGCAAAATTGATTGAGATGTACCTTTGTGCTGTTGTTAGATCTCATGTTGATATCGATTTATTCTTATTTAAATCCATCATTACCCGACTTCAATTTTCTTGCACGAGGCAGCTTTTGGACGACCACGTCGACGTTTATTTTTCAATGTTTCAAGATTTTGTATATTATATTTTCAATTACTCTTTAAACCCTTCAAACCGAAAGACGATATATATGCTTTTGCTATGCATTTTTGAGATTTCGTTGAATACTCCTTGTAAACATGTGCTACTTCTTTCAGCATTTTTCTTTTTGCTATCATATCATACTTGGGAAACAGGTAAAAATGAATTCAACCGCAATTTTATTATTAATAATAAAATGAATGACTTTAATCATACTTTTAATTGATTTATAAATTTAAAAAATTGATTGAACTTTGATTTAGTTATAACCATTGTAAAACGAGAATAGTTTTCGGTTCAGCCTCAGTACCTGATTACTGTTGATAATATCTATTTTATTTTATTATATTATTTCTAAATAATTAAGAGAATATTTTATTATATTATATTATTTCTTATTAATATTTTATTTTTAGGCAATTAAAAAAAATACGAAGTACAAGATAAATATGCAATCTAAAAATACTCAGATAAGCTATAAAAAAATATTATTATTATTATCATCATTATTATTATTATTATTATTATTATTATTATTATTTGTTACATATTTTTAAAAATAAATTAGACTTTTTATATTGGCATCCCTTTTTTATTTTGGATTAAGATTCAGTAATCATTTCTCTCAAAGAAAAGTATTTTTGAGTACAGGATGTGATCAAAAAGTAAGGTTTTATAAATAAAATTAATTACCAAAAGGCCAAATAAAATTGAGGCTGTTAACTTAATTGAATTGAACAACATACAAAAGGTACTGAACTAAGACGAAGTGTTGATAATTGGGGATATAGTTCAAGTTGTGCGCATTTCATTTATCTTTATTTATAGTTAAAATGAAATTCCAATCATTTTTGTAAAATTAAATTATTATGATAAAAAGTACAAAAAATCAATAAATTAAAATAGTAGAAGCAATATATAAATATAATATAATATGTAGTAATATAGTAATATAATTATATGATGTTATATATATTAATATAATATTATAATATATAATATATATTAATATAATAATATAATATATAATAATATAATACAATATATAGTTATATAACAACACAATATAATACTATGAGTAATATTAGTAATAATAATAATTTTATTATTATTATTAAAATATTTTTTTCAAATTTTTTATGTAATCTAATTTTAAAATACACTAAAACGATATATGGATTGAGTTGTAATAGTGATAACATAATTTAATATGTATTCAATTAATATAAATAAATAAATAATGTCATTATATCTATTATTAATATATAAAAAAATCTGAAATCATTGAGAAAAATTAAATGAAAATGAAATGTGTGATTAGCAAATGAATTGATCTTAAATTTTTTTATTATTCATTTAATAATTTTTGTTTTAATTTTAAAATTAAACACTTTTGTGAAATGTAAATTGTGGTACAACTTTTTAAGCTATGATTGAGGATCATGAAGTGGCAGCGACTAACATGGTGCTCACACTAAATATTTTCTGCGAACGGTTTAACCGAAGATTTTCTCCAGACACGATGACTTAGATATTTTCATCAAGGAACAAGATCAATATATTTACCACAAAAAGTGATTAGAAAAATCCACAGCAGAAGATATGTCTTGGAGGACAAAGTATGCAAACGAATCGAAAGAAACGTGTAAAGAAGTTGAAAACATTTCTCAAAAAGGAATATACAGTCGGGCCTATTAATGTTGGGCACCTCTGGGACCGAAAATATAGAGGGTTCATGAAAAAAAGTCAATATATAATTTTTATTAAGAACATTTCGAGGTGCCCAAAATATAGAAGTGCCAAAATTAACAGTAACAAATTAATGTTTCACTTTATAACAAATTAATCATAAAATTCGATGGTAATCAATCAGTTATTTTGTTTTAATTTTGTGAAATTTAAATTGTCTTTAAAATGTTAATGCTATGAAAATGACGAAGTGAGAGCAGCTGCTAACAATTGGATTTTTTAAAAGGTTAAGGACAATTATAAAAACTAAAAATTTTTAATATATATTATAAGAAAAATAAAATAATTTATTTCTTCAGAAAAATATATTTGAAAAATAATCAAAGTAATATTGAAATATAAAAAACGGGTTTAGAAAACTAATTGAAGGAACGAAAATAATTTGAATAATACCCAAAACGAATCCAATGTGTGGAGTCTGAAAATTAGTTTTGTTCTAATGTTTGTTTAGTTTAAACAAAATTTATTTAAGGCTGAGACTTGTTGATACTTCAAATGTAGAAACAAATCAATGGAAGCAGTCAATGATGAATAAACGAGCCATATACGTCTCCATATTGACTTTATTTAAGTGTTCCTCAAGTTATTGAAATCTCCAAATTATTCCTTTGAAATCCTTACAATGTCTACCACCATCAGTGGCTTTTATCATGGAAAAAAAATCCAGGGTCCGTCCGTTCATGAAACTGTTTTTAATTTAAAAGAAAACTAATAAAAATCCGAAACCTTCTCCTCTAATGAAGGGATCTCAATTAATATTTTTATTTATATATTTCGATTCTAATGGAAACAGACATTCAAGAGAATAAGTTGAATAAAAAAGAAAAAAAGTTACTTTTGAAAGCCTTCACAGCATTCTTTCCAAGATTCTTTTTGACATAGTTCAGAATTGGTTGCTTCAAAGAGCGCTGAAATTAACATATTGATATTTAAATATGTGGTATTATAGAATAATCTGAAGACAAACCCTTGTCCAGTAAATGTTTTTGGAACCGTTTGTTGAAAATGCCGAAATAAAATCGTTCCATGAATACATTGTTTGGTAACTGTTAGGTCTGGCTGTGGGTGAACTCTCAGTTAGCTGTGAAGACTTTTCACCGGTATTACTGTTGTTTTTTGTTTCCTCACTGATGTTTATGCTCCCTTGAATTGAGGTTTGATTATTTTCATCTACTGCTGATGAGATAATCAATAAGCCAGGTAATAGCTAAATGACAAGTAAATGCAATATTACCTTTGGTAAAGTTAGAGCATCCTATGGCCTGTAAATTCAATTTCGAAGGTTTTTTGCGAACCCCTAAGAAAAATTCAAGTCATACTTAATATCATAGTTATCAATGTTAACATGATACAAAGCTCATCTTTATTAATGGAACACATCACAAAATTAGTAATTTTAACAAAGTGCTGACAAAAATAGAGAATAAAAGTTCACCACAGACCAGGAAGGTATTAAAATGAAATGGAAATAAATAATATTATTATGACGTAAAAGTTGTTTTATAAATATAATAGGTTGGCAAGAAAGTAAGGCCATAGTTCTATGCATAATAAATGCACTAACTTTTGATCCTCATATTTTGATAATCAAAGTTAGTTTTTGATTTCATCTATAAAAGGAGATCTACAATTGAATGTATATTTTACATTTATTTATGTCACTTTTTTGTTTTTCGAATCTAAACTCAGTATCAAGAAGTATTAGGTAATTACAAAGGCTCTGGTCCGATTTGAGACAGTGTGTGCCATGTGATCGCTCAAGGTTTATAAATATAATTTTGTATCCAAAAAAAAATAATATTAGGTAATAATTCAGTACAACAATTTGTTTAAATAGTCGTTTAACATTTCAGCGGTACTTCAAGATGTGAACATCGAAAAAATGGTATGTTATACTTCAAAAGTTCCGGAAAGGCATGAAAATTGGAGCCAAGTGGAAAAACATTTAACTAAGCTGCTGTTCCTTCTCTCAAAATCATTAAAATATGGTTGGCAACAATTCGTTATGTGAACAGTAGCAGATAAATTCAACTCTGGACGGCTTTCCGTTATCGATAAGAAAGTGATTTGTACTCTGATAAGAAATTATTCACGGATTTCAACAGATGAGATGCCGAGAAATCTGAGTTCAAACCTTTTGACGCATTTCACCATTTAAGAATTTTAGAATATATACAAGCTCGATACATGTGTTCCACAAAACTTATCTGAAACAGATGAATTGAATCTCATGAATTTCGCAATTTCATTCATTTTACGCAATAATAAAGAACCTTTTTGGTCAGATTAGTCATGATAAAAAATTGGATTCTGTACAATATCGTAAAACATAGATGAAAGCACAGAAACTGCTGCAAAGACTAGCCTACATTCAATAAAAATGTTACTGAGTACTTGGTGAGACTGCAGAGAATTTATACATTTTTGAACTTCTCCTATACGGCAAAACAATAATGATCGGCTTTAAACAATCGAAGAGGAACGGTCTTTCACCAAGATAATTCCAGATCCCACGCTCCGCAAGACACTGGGAAAACCCTCCATACTTCACAGATATTGTCCCTTGGTTTTTATCTATTTCCGTCTTTATTCAATAGTTTCACTGGTAAGATTTTAAGGAAAACAAAGAATTTTCTATCAACATGGGTTTGAACAGTTTGTAGAGACTAATGGTGATTACGTAATTAACGAATAAAGTTCTTTTATTTAATTTTAGTTTTCATAATCTTTTTAAAAATCGGGTCAGAACTTTGCAATGATTTAATATATAAAAATTGGAAAAGTACATCATAATTTTTTCACTACAGAAAAATTAAGTGACCTCTCTAAAACAATCGTTTTATAATCAGGCTGAATATATCAGCTGAAAACCTCTGTTCGTCTAAATCAATGGAGAAGTTGCTGAGTTAGTGAAACAAGAGAGGAGTTTAATCAACTTTGTCTAGAATTCATAGAAGATCTTGAACTGATCATTGAAAAAATTGTTACTTATTTCTGAACATAATAGGTAATACTTATAGTTTTTCTCATCTGCTGAACTGAGTAAAGTGATTTGATAAAGATTTAGAAAATTTTATAAAGAATTAATCAATTGCAGACCAGATTTGTATCGTTCATATTGTAATATTCTTACTACCGACGAAATTATAATAATTTGTTATACATCTTTTGTTGTACACATCTTTTTATCAATGAAAAAAAATCTTTAGGTTGGTACTAGCTTTGACTATTTCAATCGACTTTTCTTAAAACTAATGGAATTGCCGAAGAATATGTAACGAATGAAATAGAAATTCTAAATCATAAAGCTTTTCAGACTTCAAAAGTGTTATTTTATTTTTTTTAGTTTATTTTGCTGTTCTAAATAACCCAATGAAGTTCTCAAACTTTTAACGTTGTCCCAAAGACAGACTGACAAAAAATACCGTTGATCAAGAAGTTAATGAAAGTTAAGATATATGAAGGGCAACGAGTTCAGATCATATTTTCTCTCTCATCACTGGAAACAAGTTAAGTAGTCATTTACCTTTTCCCAGTTCTGTCTAGGAAATAAATTCGAAAGTTTGATAAAACAAACAAAACCCATTCCCATCAATCCACAGTAGTTATTTTTGTTAAAGCAAACAAAATAATAAAATTTCTTAACAAAACATCCATGTATAAATAAAGCATCTTTCTCCACAAATTTTTCTTCTATCATGTATTTGCTTTCATAACGAAAATGTTCCTTCTGTAAATTGCAGAATTGTAGGCCATATTTTTCTCAGAAAATATCGATTGTAATTATCGATCGAGGATTTATCGATACTTTATAACAACTTAAAGTGCATTTAATATTCACACAGACACCTACTTCGCTTGTGGAAGTACAGTGAGATAAGAGTTTTAGTTACCTAAGCAAAGTCAATAGCAAAAATGTTCATGATCAATAATGATCAATGATGACTGAGCCAGGTCATGCAAAATAGTTTGATAAACCAATATATATCTCACATTAAGGTACTCATTCAGTCATTTACTATAACAATGGATACTGCCACCATTATAACCAGTCCCACATCACCACCGCATTCTATTAATCATTATCATCTTTACAGACAATGCCTTCTCATTGATATTAACCAATCACACACTCGCACACACAATGCACGCACACATACCCAAACACATACTCACATACATACATCGCACATGCGCAAAGAAATGCATCACTTCAAAGGTCAGTATCTCATTACAGGTATTTCGGAATGATTATCATTGATTACGATCTTTGATACTTACGGATGGATTGGCTCGTCCTACACGAATTCCTTCTATTATTTACGCCATCGAAAGCTTTATTTTCCCAAGGTGGATAATCATAAATACTGGAACCGGATTCTGGAAAAATAAACCCAATAAACAATTATCAATTAATTAATTTAAATATTCAATTTCTACGAATTAAAACAATAATTCGATAATAATAATAATAATAATAATAATAATAATAAATATTTTTTAAATTTAATTTTAACATTATTTTTAATTTTTATTAATAATAATAAAATTAAAAGTAAAACAAGAGAAATTGTGAAAATCATTCTCCGTTCAGTAATAAAATGATGATAAAAAGGCAATTATAAGAGAGTTGATAAACTTCTAATACATATAAAAGAAATCAAAAACTTAATGATACCAATAATAAATATGATAAAATAATAAAAAAATATTATTTAAAGTTGATCCATTATTTTCTATACCAAAAAATGAATTTGATAGGGATCAATATTCACTACAAGTTATCATCAATAATGTTAATTTTATATAAAAAATAAACTAAAAAACGACAAAAAATAACCAGATAAAAAATAAATCAAATAACAAAACGTTGAGTTATCCGTCTCATAAGAAACGGTCATGATTTGATAATCTAAACAATGATCGGAATGCGTTGAAATATAATGCATATAAAATATAAAAAACAACTGTGAACAAATACTTTACAGAATCAATGATGTAAGAGTCTCACATCTCAAGTTCCATTATATTGTAGTACATATCAATGAAATTTACGTCTTATTTTTTTCTTTACAAAACGATACCGGATGGTCTTTACAAAATATCACATAATATATAATGTTGAACATAATTAAGAAGAAATATAATAAGTTTAACAACTATTGTTATGACACTTGTGCAAAGTTTTAAATTGTGGTAATATTAAAAAAATAATTAATAATCATTGATAATAAATAATAATAATATTAAAAAAATTATATTAAAATTGAAAATAAGAAATATAATAAAAATCTTATTTTAGTTATTAAAATAATAATAATAAAAAACATAAGAATAAAAGTAAAATGTGCTAGACATTGAATATCACTTATTATTCACAAGAGCTAGACAATAAGACCTAGTTCGTTTATCGATCTTGTCAATTCATCACTTGCATAGTTGGAGAGGTTGTTTTGGACAGTCAGAATGGAAGAAATTCGTTTATAATAAAAATTATTAATAAAATATTTTAAAATATATTTCTTTATTTTATTTATTAAAACAAATTAAAATTTTAAAAAAGTGAATAAAGCATCCGAAAGTATAAAATAGTCATTTTGATATAACAAAAAGTTTCTTTTATAATAAATCATTTTTATTACTTTAGTAAAACAAAAATTTATATTCATACTAAATTTTTATCCAGTTTTGTGTTACAGTGCACAATTATCTAATAGACAGAATCATAAAAAGCCCCTAATCTTGAACGAAATCATTTTCATTAGGAAATGTGGACAGATTTATGTTAATTGACATTTCCCCAAAACATCCATCCATCAAGGATTATCAAAGTATTAAGTTACACGTCTTAGATGTATTTGGTAACTTAATAACAAACAAACGAACAATATTTTTATTAGTCCATTAATATTTACAAGTTTATTAATTACATTAAAATATAAAAAAATATAAAAAATGGACGGAAATGATCACAAGAATTACAAAACCAAACAAGCGTTCACACTCCGCTCAATAATAATAATAATAATAATAAATCAATAATAAAATTAATTAATTAAAAAAAAGTGATATCTATTGGAAATTTCTAATTGAAAAAAAAATAAAAGAATGTAAATATAAAAATTTAAAATGTCAACATTTCTGATATAAAAAAAGCAAAAATCCACTAAGAAAATAATAAACATAATTAAAATATAAATAAAATTTTATTTTCTTAATGATGAAAATTATCATATTAATTTCCTTTGGAAAATTTCTTCGAAAATTTCCAAATTTATTTCTCCTTATTTACATCAAAACTTTGCAGAAAACGTTTCCTTTGATTATCTTACCTTTTCAAGTTAGAGTTATCACCAGTTTTTACCATCCAGAAAATGTCTATCTGGATCACTAAGATCACAATTTGGCATTTTCCAATGGAAAAATAATTGAAAAATTATGGAAAAAATAACGAGAAATGATTAAGAGATTTTCATTTTCATTATTATTAATAAATTCATCAAAGCATAACAAAAAACGATGGCAAATTAAAACAAGATTATTTCTTATCACGAATTTAAACAAAAAATTATAAACTAATCGCAGATGATATAAAATTAAATGAACGCGATTTGATAATTAATTAATAATTAATTGACGTTAATTGGTATTTTTAAAAATTAATTTGGACAATTTTTTGTTTTTCTGAATAAAAAAATTAATTAAAAACTACCAAGATTATTAGAATAATAATTGACCAATTAAAAGGACATTTATACTATGGCTGACGGATAAGGTCAAACGAAATTATTATCTTATAATTTACGAGGGTCAGTTGATAAATAAATTACCTTAGTAAGAAAAAAACAATTTTTTTTAAAAATTAATTTTTATTTTTCAACATAATTTTCTTTTAGGTTTATGCACTTTTCCAAACGGTGCTCGAGCTTTATGATGTCACTAAAAGGGAGCTTTCATAAAAAGCTTCAAAATACTCCGTTAAATATGTTGTCGTTGAACCAAAACTTCCTCCCCTAGTCCAAATTTGTTGTTATCGAAGAAGATTTATCCTTACAGAACTTGTCTCAGAATATTCCAGTGAGATTTTCAATTTATCCGTCACCTGTTTTGGACGATCTAATCATTGTTAGTCAATTCTGCATTATCAACCATGTTTGAATTAAACTAATCAATATCTCACCATAAAGTGTGATATAGCAAATTTATCCTAATGTTTCTTGAGTTCTTCTACTGTTTCCTTGACTGTTTTCCCTTTGAAAAAAGTAGTGTTTAATCACTACACGAAATTCATTTCCCTCCATTTTCCATAGAATTAAAAGGTTGTGTATCTCAAACGATTTAAACAAACAACATAACGCATGAATTATTATAAAAACTTTATATTATTAAATTGATTGATTGTACTTCTCAATAGTAAAGTTTATATTTTTTTTATCGTGTCGACACTAGTTTGTCAGGTAGCTCACTTATCAATCCACCCTCGTCTTATTTTCTGTCTTTCTAAAATTTAACACATAAAATGAGAAAGGTTTATCTGAAATGTCAACTATTTACAACTGTCGAACATCAACTTTCAACACATTAATACAAACACCAATCCCAATAACAACCCAAATCAAAAGATGGATTTATTACTTTCATATAAAAATTTTCATTTAATAAATTTTGAATGATAAAATTAATTTTTTATAAAAAATAAATAAAAAATATTTCGTAGCTAAATCTGTTTACTATATCGAATTTCACTTTAATTTTATCACAATATCCTAGATGATATTCAATATGACTTTTTTTAAAATAAAAAAATCTGTTATCCAATATCATGTGGGTCTTGAGAAGGGTGTTTTGATACTGTATCATTACATAGGACTGAATTTCGATACATTTTAAAAATTAACTTTGATCTTAGGAGAATATATTTTTAATTAAATATTATTTTTCAAAATTTCGTAAATATATAAATAAATAATGAAATATAAATAATATAAACAAGAAATATTTATTTTCTATTTCTTTTGTACAATTTATCAAAACTAAATTTACTTATTCCAGTATTATATATAATAATTGATTGAATCCTCTTAAAATGCAGATATACAGGAAAGCCTTTTATGGTCAGATTATCTATCCGGAAAACTTTCATATTGTTTCGACTTAATAATTTTCAATTCGTCCGCTAATGTTTTCCAAGAATTATTTATTTATTATTTTCATATTCGGTTAGAATAATAATAGTAATAATATTTTTAATTTTATTATTAATCAATATTATAATTAATAATTATAATATTGCACATACATGTCCGTGACTGACGTTCAAAGTACAGATTTTATTATTCGAAAACCTTTATTTGTTTAAATCAAATTGATTTTATTAACATTAATGAAATTTTATTAAGATTTTATCAATTCCGTAATTTTCATGAATCGAAAATTAACACGTTCAATCAAATATTTCATTAAATCTATAGAAAAAATAGATTTTGAGGATTTAATGAAAATTAATTACGCAATCTATTTTTAACTTTCATTTACAAAGATAATTTTGTTTTTTATGTCATGGGAAAAGTATTTTTTTTACAGAAAATGTTTCATTTTATTATTTTGCTCAGAGAAATCTAATTTATTCTGTTATTTATAAATTATAATTAATTTAATATTTTTTTAATTAATCATATTCCATAATTTTTCTATAAAAATATTATTATATTTATTTCTGGCACAAACCCAACACAAACAAATTCACAAGGTAACGAATGAAACATCCACAACACAATTAAAGGTTGAAAAAGTTTCACTAATGTCGTTTGAGCTACTGAAACGAAGGCAGTGGAAGATCGGTTACTTAGTTACATATTTTAATCATTGCATATTCTGTTTTATTAGAATGAGAGACTTTATTTATTTATTTAATAAAATATGAATAAAAAAATAAAAATTAAATCATTTAATTAATCGATTTTATTAAAATTAAAATGTTTCATGCCAATAATTATATTTTTCATCAATTGGGAACTTTCAACCACGAGATTTTCAATTCCTGTTTTTTTTTAATTTTTTTAAACTTAATTTTAAAAATTTAATTTTTAAATTAACTTTTTCACAAAGATTTTTTATTATATATATAATGAAAATGTATATAATTTAACTTATGATTAACAGTTAAAAGTTACGATTAAAATTAAAAGTCTCACGGTGTGACAATAAATCCTTATAAATTTTATTTCGAATAATAATTCACAATTTTTGTGATGAAACTGAAGTTCGTAATTTATTGATTTTATTTATTTAATATTTTTTAGTAATACTTTAACAACTTACACTGAGAACTGAACTTCAAGATCAAGAGATTATTTAAAATTCAGCATTCAATGGAATTGAGAATGAGATCAACTCTCATTGAAAAACTATAATGTTCAATTACCAGTATTCGAAATATAGATCACTATAAAGGGAAAGATTCATATAAAATTGATGGTTTTGGTAACATACTGCCGATGTTTAATTTTCGGTTGAACCTAACCATGTGTGTATTCGCTATTAATGTTAGGAGGCCAAAATAATTTTCCTGAGTCGCTGAATCATATACAGGTTGAATTATTATACTCCCTATTGAATTATTGGAATTATTTTTTTCAACTTATAAGGTATTTATAACATATAAATTAAATCGATTTTTTTCTTATTAAGATTTAAAATTAATATGACCAAGCGTTTGACGTTACAAGAGCGTGCCCAGTTAGCTGCGCGGTACGAAGTT